>JBBMOE010000031.1:2823147-3067100 GCA_037975065.1 Chaetodon trifasciatus | reverse complement strand
CTCTCTCTCTCTCTCTCTCTCTCTCTCTCTCTCTCTCTCTCTCTCTCTCTCACACACACACACAAATATGCATTTCCTAATTACTGGCTTACAACTCCCCGCCGAGTCTATACAGCATTCCGGCCCAGCAGGAATTTCACTGGCATTTTCAACCAACTTTACTGCAGACAGTACTTTGATGTATCTCACACAACAAAACTAAATGCTAAAAATCACGTGGTTCAGGAGGCGGTAAAGCGTGGTGCATGCAAGAAACGTTTTTGTCTCTAAATAGTGTTAGATGCAGTCATACTGCATCACTAATTTACTGTTGGTGACAACCTTCAGTGACAATGGAGGAAGCAGTGGCTCCATTTACATGCACACTAATTTTCCAATATTCTGAATTTGACAAAGGTCATGTAAACAGCACATTCTGCTTGGATTTCCAAATTAGGCCTTCATCCAAATGGAGCATATTCCGATTATGAGTGTTAGCCAACAGTTTGCAAGGATGGGGTGGAGATGGATGCACAAAATAAAAAGCCCACATTTCTGGTTGGAAGGAGAAACAGACCTACTTTTCAGCAGTATCAAAGTGTGAAAGTTGTAAATATGACAATCTTGACTTGAGTAGGAATAAACAGTGTGGATGTGCTTAGGACAACAGAGATTATAGCTAATATGTTGGAAAGCTAGACATAAATAAACGGCGGATTTTGGCATAATCTTCTGTAGCAGATGTGGAGGAAAAAACAGATATCAACTGTGTATGAGGCAGCAGAGAAGTCAGAAGAGAGACCAGTGTGGGTATTCAGTCATTTTTGGCTTCCTGTGGTGGATGCAGCCAGCTAAAGAGAGCTAAGGCCTTCAAACATGGCGCCACTTTTGGATAATGGCTGTATTCAGTCTGCCATTAGCTGTTCAGAAGGGCTAACTTCATCTGACTAGCTACCTTTGGATGAGGTGGCGTTATTCAGGTCAGTTAACCTTTTAGCTTTTCCGACCACAGAGAATATTACACAAAATCAGCACTTACAGTCCAAAGCTATAGTCTGTGTCTTTAAGTCTTAAAGCAGTGAATGTATTTTGCACATTTGTGTGTTGTTTTAGCCATGTGGCTGCATCAATATTGAGTTTGGCTTTCAGTAATCTGCCATCTTTGTTGGAGTGAAAGCCAATTTTAGCATCAAGATTTCTAAAGTAAGATGGACACAAATTTCATGATTTGGGAGAATCCAAGTACATTACACTGCTCGTTTACAGTGAGCAATCAGAGTTAAGTACACACCGTAATTGGCTGGTTTTCTGTGTTGTGCTTCACTCTGAAAGTAACCTCCACCAGCTCAAACCATATGTTTGAGGACGAGCTATGCAGATTCCTGAGACTCTGTTTGTCTGCCCTTGGCCTGTTTGCAGTTTGGTGGGGGAGTGGCCGAGGCAGAGCAGTTGGTCTTTTTCCAGAGGGAGGGAATTTGCATTTTAGGCAAAGATTATTTATCAAGTCTTTTGTTCCAAGTTCCCGTCTCTTAATATCATTTCCATATCTTAACATTTAGGTAACCTTGAGACTGGCTTTGACAGAAAATTGGGACTTTGTGTTGTTCAGGTCATTAAGGAGGATCATTACCTGAAGCTGATCTTTGAATAGCTCTAAGACATGCATCATTCAGCATCTCAAAAGTTGTTAATATAGTGAACAACAATGTTTATAAAAAGGTGTTTTAATTTCATGCTGTCACCTTTTCAAACAGCTCTGTCTTTTAGAATTGACTCTGAATGTCATTCAAGAGTTTGTTCGCTCTGCTGAAATGCAGGATCCTCTTGGGAGTGTCATGTTCAGGAACTATAAAGTCAGAATATATCACTGAAAAGCTTTTCATCTCACAACTACACAAGAGTACATTTCAGTATGTATGGGTACTGAGGAAGTTAAAAGTCTAATCTAGATTTGTGGCCAGATTAAACCAGTCAGGACATCCACTGCAGGTCAAGGCGGACTGAAGGTGAAGCTTATTCATAATAACATCAGAGCGAAGCTATCATGCACATAATATTTAATATTTTAATATTTTACACTTCAGCTTGATTTACTCTTTGCAGACTAGAGAATGCAGCAGAGCACCAACAAGAACAGTGATAAATGACAAAAACAAACTACATTCAACAGGCAGGGAAGGATGAACTATGTCATAGAATCAGTCTGCTGGTAGCAGCTTCCCAGCCATTTTACAAAGTGTTCCTGAGCCCATGTATTAATCTTCTTTTTGTGTTTTTGGAGAATTCCACAACTTTTCCAGTCTTTTGTTGCTCCTGTTCCCACTTGTTTGAAACATGTTGCAGCATAAAATTCAGAATAAGCCAATATTTACAAAAATCAATGAAGCTGATGAGGTCAAACTTAAAATATATTGTCTTTATACTGTTTTGAGTTGAGTATAATGTCTAAAGGGATTAGCAAATGACCACATTCTGTTCAATTTATTTTAAAGCAGTGTTCCAACTTCTTTGGAAACGGGGTTGTAGCCTCCGTTAAGCACTCGACGTCCTCTGCACAAAACAAATAACATTCTCCTGATCATTCAGCTCATGGACCACGAAACACGAGTCCATTGTCATCCTCAAAGTAAGGAATGAAACACATTTAATCAGCTCATTTACAGTATCCATCTTGTGTTTAGTGGCTTAACAAATTCCATTACCGTGTGCTTCATAAGCAATAATTACGTCTATAGTAGATCATTATGTTTCTGCGTTATTAAGGCAGCAGGAGATGTGTTCTGTTATACAACAGGACTGCATTAAAAATGTGATTTTTCTCATCAGTGACTCGTAACTTTAATAGCTGACTTTCCATTATTTGGATCACAGCCATTCATTAACGCTTCTTGTGGAAGTGCTGTTGAGAGCTGTTAATGGCAACCTAAAGTCAGACTTAAGTCTGTGCACCAGTCATGACTGTTATTCAGCCACGTTGTGTGGTTACTCCTGTTCCAACTGCAGGAATTTAATTTAAAAAAAGAGGCATGCCCCTGTCAGGTTCAGTTTACACAAATTACAAAAAAGACAACATTTGTCATTTACCCCTGGTGCTTTGAGACTATCCTCCCGAGAAAATAAGAGCATCACTTATTGAATGCCCAAAAACAACAGGCAGTGGAACTAAAACCATCGGTAATTATGACTCTCGTCTTTCAAGAGCAAAGAGGAAGTGGTGTGAGGTTGTTTGTAGAGCCACAAAATCCACAGGGGTGGAGGTGGATGGATAAACAAACAAACAACAAATCGCTGAGCTTAAACACAGGAGAATGTTTACTTCCTGTTCCCTACCCGCAGGCTAGTGGTCGTCCGATTTGGGTTTTTCAATTTCCGATGCTGATATTTATAGAGCAGGGGGGCTAATAATGGTGATATGTTGTTCTGCTAAAATAAAAAATAACAGTAACAACGCAGCCAGGAGCCAGTTGAGGTGGTTCGGGCATCTGGTAAGGATGCCCCCCAGGCGCCTCCCCAGGGAGGTGTTCCAGGCATGCCCAGCTGGGAGGAGACCATGGAGAAGACCCAGGACTAGGTGGAAAGATTATATCTCCACACTGGCCTGGGAACGCCTCGGGATCCCCCAGTCAGAGCTGGGTAATGTCGCCCGGGAAATGGAAGTTTGGGGTCCCCTGCTGGAGCCCTTGCCCCCGCGACCCTACTCCAGATAAGATGAGCGAGTGATGAGTGAGTAACAACGCAGACACAATTGCTGTACTTAAATGACCATTCACCTAATGTTAATGTTCTTGTCTGTCTAGATGTGCACTTTCTTTGGTTCACTTATTTCAAATGAAACAATAGATCAACAAAATGTTCACAAGTTATCAAAAAACAACCAAAAAAGATCAAATTAAATGAAAAATTGTAAACTTACACACATTTAAAAAAGGACAAACAATGCTAACAGTTGCACCCAAATCTCAAAAAGCCAGATATCACCCTGATTAACCATTAGGTCCTTCCCTTACTGTAGCCAGGTCCCCTAACCTTAAGCCAACCCCTAACTTACCTGAGTAGTTATTTTAACTGAATCATAATGTTCTCCTAAGCCTAAATACGCAGTTTTTTAAGCCTAAACCAAACAAACCCCAGCAACCTGAAGTCCTCTTCAATCAGATTCAGCCTCTCTTTAGTTCGTGCGGCTTCTCTTTAAATGTACAAAATACAAAACTGTCCTTCGGTGAAGTTTGTTTTCTGACATCTCGGTTCCTTCATCAGACAAAGAACAAACTTTCATCGATTGTTTGGACCTGAAACCATCAATCAACTTACAGTGGGTGAAAAAGTCTGCGTAACTCACAGGCTTCCATATAGTATATGGAGTTGGCATTTGTTTTTGTGTGTGTGTGTTTGTGTGTTTTCCATCTTGTAGCACCTTGCCGCTTCAATTTAATTCTGGCACAAGTGTCAGACGTCCTTCAAAGTGAGCCTGTAACTTTATTTTGTCTTTTGTTCTGAGAAACCTCTTCTTCTTTGAGTGTTTCCGATAATTTGTGTCAGCACAGGGGGAGGGTGACGGAGTGAATACCTGCTGTCATTTGTTTGAAAGCACAAGGTAGAAGCATATTCCCTTCAGAGTAAACAGACGCTTAACTTTGAAAAGCTAAGTTTATATTGATTTGAGACGCAGTATATCATATCTTCACTTGAAAGATTCTTTGAGTCGGAGGTGAGGAGCCAGTGTGTCTCTTTCCTCTTTAACTTGCAAATTTGCACTGTCATTGTAGAGGCAATTACCAACATTAAGACTATGACAAGAACAGCAAAATGTGAAAAGCGGTGAATTGAATGTGACAAGACTGAATAAATTGCACCACTTAGCAGCCTTTTTTACTTTCCGATGTGCGTAAGTTACTGATGATTAGATGGCTCTGCAATACATTACGGCAGCCGAGCTATTATGTTCAAGTTTGACATCCCATTTTACATTTCGCCATCTTCCATTCCAGCGACTTTGTACAACATTTGGACAAAGAAGTGGAGAGTTTATGGCAGCGGTGGCTGGTTGGATGAACCTGTGTTCATTTCTATCATTTACCATTTTTTTTTAAATTGAAGAGTGAGCTTGAGTTTCTTTCCAAGGTGAAGTTCTGCTAGTTGATTAATCATTTCAGTGCCAGCTCACTCTCTCATTCCCAAGGTGCCCACACATGAGCGGTAAAACCACTCTAACCTAGCTGTACCATTGTTTTCCTATGGGAAAGAGGTGGCACCCAGCTAGCCGGAGGCGCTAGCCTTGGCGTGGCACGCTGCTCAGAATTGCTACTGAGTGCTCAAAATTTGACCTTGATTGCTGCTGACTTTTCAAAGCGCAAGCAGTGACACGGCCAGAAGTGACATATGCAAGCATGGGAGGAGGTAGAGAGCGATGGGTGAAAAGCTCATAAAAAACACGGTAAACAGCTTGCGCAGTTTGTGATGACATATACCTGTGTCGTGCTATGCCTCTGCGAGTGCCTGCGCTATGCGCCGTGCTCTGCCTCACAGTGAGGAATTTCAGTCCATCTGAAGGCAACTTAACCAACTTAAGTCTCTGTCTTACACTTCTGCTTCCCTCTCAGTGGTAATATCCTGGTGGTGTTACACATAATTACCCTACTAAGCCGTATTCACATGGGAATAGTATTAGTATGGGACCTCACGTCATTTAGAAGTCCGGCCCCCCACCACTGTTTTATGCAGTGCACTTGTTAGGTATAAGCCTACATTTTACTCAGATATACTGACATTATTACGTGATGTCAAGTCTCTGCATAACATCAATGTTTCAGAAGCTGAACGTCTGTTCTTCAGCAGCCACATTAATAATATAGCTAAGAGTTGTTTTGCCCACTTTCTGCATGTGTTACAGGCATAAACACACGTTTGAGGCTCATTTAAATCAGCAGAAGCTTTGTTGGCTGTACTTGTTTATGCCACAGTATTGTTGCTCCTAACCTCGTCCTTCATCACTCATTTTAAACATCAGTGTAGACAATCAACTGCTGTTCGACATATTATGAACCGCGATCAGATTTCATACCTGTGTATTTGTCTGTCAGCAGATAAACAGATGCTAACTCTGTGTTTAGTGAGATATGGAAGGAAATTAGTAACTTTACTAAATACGAACATGGCAGATTTGCATGGGAATAAGATCACAGACGACCTCTGCTCTAATTATCACGGCACCACGCAGGAATGATCTGTGCCCTTGACATTATTACTGTATGACCAAACTGTAATGTAATATGCAGTAAGTAATTAAGTTAAACATACTGAAGAACAGTAATATACTGTACATTTATAGTGGCTAGTACTCTGCTGACGTATCTGCCGTTTAAATTACTGTAAGTTATTTTTAAATTTAGGAAACTCAAATTATCTTTTCAAATTTTCAGATTATGAATCTTTTTTCGACAACAGTACAGTAAGTTTAGAAAGATTTTCATTTATCCAAGGGATGGGACATTCCCATTGTCCCCTAAAAACATGATCTGGATCTGTTGAAGCTCATTGTCTTGCTGCATTAGCCTAAAATTGGGTGCTATATATACACTACACTGTTTACCTGTGACACTTTTACCAATAATTGTTCTTTATTCCAAATACTGTATGATGGAGTTCAGAGTAGAAGCAATGAAAACCTGCCCCAATACTTTGTGACTGCATCCAGGCGCATTGTTCAGCTAAACATGAGGATTTTTTTTCACAAAAAAAGTAACTCCACTAACGTCTGACTTTGTCATTCTACATAAACCAACACTAACTGTTCATGGGATTAATCTCATCTTCATCACCTGAACGATAAAACAAAAGTGTCTGATCAAAGCTTCATTTAGAGGGAGAGATGTGAGATGTGTGAACACCTGAGGACACACGTTGTGGTTAATTTGATGGTGACATCAATGTGCTTTATTCGAGGCTCAAAGGAAATTCCAAAACTCAAAGGCGGTCAGAGACAACAGACAAACAAGATCTAAGACTTGATAGAGAAAGTGTCACATTCCAAACAAGTTTTCAGTAGTCGGCCTCCAACACAAGACAATAACAGCTCCTTTCATTGACACTACATATCTCAGAATGAGCTTCTGTCTCTTTAAACACCCTCAGCTTTACTCGCCTCAAAGATACAGTAAATCAGAATAACTGCTGCTTCAGTCCGCAGTTTGCCTCCACAAAACGTGACAAGGTGGAGGCAGAGAGAGGTGGCTGTGTGCGTTAGTGGGCTGATGAATAGAAATCTTGTTTCTGCACATATTTTTTTTTTTTTGCCATATGTGTGGAGAGGCTGATAATGTCCCTATAATGAAAGTCTGTTCCGGCCGCTAACGGGATTAGAGCTGAGAAATGGGCACGCAGCATTTTCCTACAAGGTACTGAGGGTTCTGTCTTAAGAGCCCTGTGTCTCATAATTCTTTGTCTCATCACTTTTTCACAGATTGTCTGTGTTTTACTTTTGCTTTTTTTTTTTTTCATTAGCTAGAGCCAAAACGCTTTGTGCATTTACAGTCGTCTGTCCTACCTGAATGGAGCCAAAGCCTCTGCACAAAATCTCCTTTCATACATTCATCCCGCCTCAGCAGACACACTAAAAAACTAAATTAGCAAATAATTATACAGAGTTCCAATTTCTGACGTCAATCCAGTTTTGTCCAAATAAGCCCTCCGGGACACAAATAAGTACATCAACCACACATTTTCTAATTATTAAGTGATCTGTTCTAAATGAGTTCCAGTATACCAAAATTACTCCTCTGTGTTTTCATAGTTGTCACATAAGAAGTCATAATTATAATTCATGCTGATTTTAAAGGATACATAATGCATTTTTTTTTCTTTTCTGTGTGCATCACTATTCAAACTTAAGGTAGCATGATGCAGCGCCGAAAGCCCTTTATGACTAAATCATTAACCAACACAGTGCATCAGATCACTGCATCCCAACCAATTTTCACTGAAATCTAAATTTTAAAGAAGAAAACATTCAATACTCAAATAATAGTGACAGTAAGAGGGCTAACCTCGCTCTGTCCACCTGCTATGTGATGTAAAAATGAGACTTTTTGTCATTTAATGGGATAGTACGGTCATCTAAACTTATACTCTCCTGACTCCAGCTTCGTTCTTCATCATACTCTTGGTGAGAAACCAAACAAGCGCATTTCTGAAAATATCTACACACCGCCCCTTTAACCCTCGAGGCGGGAGTCCAGAAAACAGTTGTATGAATAATTTGCAGCAGTTTTGGAAGGCCCTGACAAATGAGATATGTTGTTTAGTTTGGAGGACTGGTTGTGACACAAACATTACATCAGTGCGTTTGCTGTGATGAAAACTCTCTTCTTTCACCACCGGAGTGAGAAAATGCTGCTTGAGGCACAATGAAGACGTCTCCTACATCGAGGCGGTGGCTTTTCAGAGAGTCTTTATGTTTTCTGAGACTGTGCTGTGTGAAAGAAACAAAGTTGTAGCAAATTACTGTGGATTTCCTGTTTGGGAGGTTGTCTGGAAAAGAAGTTTTGGTCAATTGACTACAGTGGACATCAGGATGCCTCAACACTTCCTGCACGACTTCCACTGGAAGAATTTGAATACAACACTTATTTGGACATCATAGATACTGATGGAAATAAGACTCATTTTGTGTTATTATGTTTATACAAAAACTGTAGAAATCCTTTTCTAAAGTGCCTGTATCATTTGTTTTAGTCAATATTTAAATATGCTATCTATACCATAAGTGCACAACATGCTCAATCTTTTCAGTAAATCAGCTGCAAACACCTGAATCATCTTTACACCTCACTTTTTTGTTAATGCTCTATTTTTAGCTTTCTTTGATTTGCGTCCCCTGTTTGCCGCTGCATCCTAATTTCCCCTGAGAATCATTATTTATTGTGTCTTCTGAGCTTTTTCAGTCATCCTAAGTTACAGGCAGTGATATGGTCGGGTCCAAAATTGCATGGATTTGTTATTTCGCATTGGATTTGGTGTCACTAAACCAGGATAAATGTAACATGAATGTATGATAGAGAAGCAGTACCTTTATTTATCCATTTCAATCACTGTATATGTTCTATATCTACAGTGTGCACAAACATCAGCACTGTCATGATGCCGGTATGACCGCGAAGTGCTTCAGCTGCTGTTGTCTTTTGCCTCCTGGTTACACGATAGGTGGATATTTCCCATGCTCGCATGCCAAATGTACATTGACAGAGTTACTGTGCTGTAATCAGGCTGCTGAAGCTTTGTGTTAGTTTTGGATGAACAAGAATTGTGAATTTGGTCCCCTATTTTTTACAGTGTAATCACAGCACAAGGCGATCTCTTTAAGGCCACGATGGAGAGGAGTGGTTGCAGCGGCCCATAACTGTCTGAGCATGCATATGGCATGCAAGTATTGTATTAATAGAAAATAAAATTCAGACCTTTAAAGGGGCACGCCCCCTATTTTACACACAAAGCTCCCTTTGCTTGTATTCAGCCTGTAATGTAGGATCCAGCGTCTTTGGAGGTTGGCTCACACATGAGATTAAAAATCAGGATATTTCTTCTGTAATCTGCCTTTTGTGACTCTCCCAACTTTGCACTTGGAAATGCATTATCTTAAAGACACTGTGCATGTCACAGACACTTGGGAGGGGCTATATTCTCCATTGCTGTCAGACTCACCTCAAACAAACAAGAAGTTCTTTACGACAAGGTGCTCGTAAAACGATTTTAACGCATGTTGCAGAGGCAAAGAGCTACACAACATGAAATGGAGGATGGTTGCCTCTACGCAGTGCGTCAACTAAACTGAACGTTCAATATATTTTTATGACGGATTAAGAGCTCTCAGCACGTTCATTTAGTTTTGCTGAATATTTTGGAGAATGAAAACTTAATGAAGCAAAATGGCGCCGTTCATTAGCCGAGGCCTACTGGGCTTGTTACTGCTTTCTGTGGGTTCGTGGATAGGTTAGGAAATTTGTGGGCAGCTAATGAATTTACTGTATAGAGAGCGATTAAGAGTTGAGGTATGAGTGCGTTATTATAAATCAGGGATAATCCTCTTCAAGTTGGACTCGATTATCCTGCTTATACAACAGACACTTGACAGTGAAATATAAGTACTGCTTGTTTAGAGACTAAAGGAGAAACATGTGAGTCGCAAATGCAGTTTGTATTTTTCAAACTTGGAAAAGACATTAAATTACTTCTCCAACAAGTACAAGAAGCTTTAGCCTCGAAACACTGATAATGACATATTATGACAGTAGTTATTTAGCAGCTATAATGAGGCTGCTAATTCAGAGCAGTGCAGTTACCAGAAACGAAAGCACGCCGTCTGCCCAATTAGAAATGACTAAATCCAAATGCTTCTCTCAAAATCAAATGGCCACAGAGGAGTTTTATAAGGGCCACAAACTGAAAAACTCCTTTGACTGGAGTCAGATCACTTGCGTTTTGCTAATTTTGGTTAAAAACAACAACTTTTGTGCACTTGTCCAGGCGTGAAATAAGATCACACTTCCTCTCTGAGTTCTCTGTTTGTTTCTGTCTCTCACTCAGCCTCCCTCGTTTTTTTTTCCCTCCGACTCACTAATTACCTTTGGTTTTAAGTAGCTTCATTAATTCTGCAGTAACGATGTTGCACTGACCACAATACCTGACAGTAATTCATAATTAACACATAACACTTCCACAGTTAACGGGCAACTGCCTCCAAGTTAATTATGCAGGAGCGTGGAAGCGTGTATGAGCTCACAGTGACATTGTTTGAATAAAATGTTGCTCTCTGCTTCTTGGAATTGTAATCTGTGGCAGCAAACCCACCTTCTGCCGAAGCGGTGAAATCAGCAGATATTTGCTGTTTTAACACAGCAAATATGACTCAGTGAATTCACGTTTTGACTTCAGCTCACCTGAATAAAAAACAAGTCTTTTTCACAGCAAGGTGAAAAGCAAAGTCACATACCAGCCCAGATTCCTCCTCTCTTCCACTTTATCCTCCTTTTTCTCCCACCTCCATCAGTTTTAAGAAGTTCCTTCTATTTCCTGCTGTACAAACATGCAGATACAAAATGTCTAAAGTCTAAATACTTTCGCATTTTGTTTTAAAACAGATTTTGTTTTAGAACAGAGTTCTTGACTAGCTGCTTTTCTTGATGTTTATTTATAACCTCTGAGTTATCTCAACTAATTACTCTGTCAAAATTGAGCCATCTCAAAGCATGAAAGTGCACACACATGCACACATGTAACTGTAATCCAAATGATCACTGGTCTGAGTTATGGAGTCTTTTCTCTCTGAACAGTGAACTCTTTGAAAAGAGTCCTGACGGAGATGGAGCGCAGGAATAATTGTTTCATTGCTCCGTTTGAAGCAGGCCCATCCATCAGGCTGCCGCATGTACAATGTGTGGATGGGGATGGGATACGGTGATAATGGGGATCGGAGAAAATAAGTCACTGTGCCTGTGGACTGCTTGGAGCTCCACGTTGAGTTACGTGAATGTTTTTCTTCCGGTGTATCAAGACGGTGGAGAGAAATGCAAAATAAGCTTTTTCTGTTTCCCTTTAGACTGTATGGATCATAATTGTCCAATTTGCAAATGTGCTTACAAATAATAAATATTTGAACTAAAAACTGGATTAATGAAGCAGGGCTTATGTTTGATTTCATTGTATCCCAGAGTGTGTGATGATTAATCCAGAGCATGTTTAAAATGGATTCACAGGACCTAAATTACCATGAATCCATCGAGTGGCACTTCGTCAGATTTATGAGGCAAAGAATAATTATCTTAAAAACATCTAGACCAACAACACAAGCAGTGACTTTATGGCCTCATAAGGATTATGATGGATTAAAACCGACTCCATCATCGAAACATTAGCTGAGTCAAACATTAGAAATTTAAAACGTTGTAGTTAACATCATCCAGGCTACAGGATGGTGCCAGACTGGTGCCAACATTCGAGATGTCAGATTCAGCTGTTGTTCCAGGTGGGGACCCTGTCGTTACACCCAGCACTGAAGGCTTTCAAGGTAACAGACCTCACCAGACTGTAGGTTGACCCACTTCTCAATATATCAAACATACCCCTCAAAAGAGACAAGCGTCCCATCTCTGCTAATTAAAATGCCTCAGAGTCGCCCTGTTTACTGAAATAAGGTTTTGGTGGGAGAAGGAGTGTGCATCAAATGTTAAGAGCAAAACAGAAGTGAAAGAGCTAGACTCGCAAACGTCAGATCTTTTCTCCTCTCTTGTTTTTCGTAACATCACAGACAAGCCATGTCGGCTTTAATGAGGGTGGCGTGCGCTGCTGACTGCAGGATTTTGGAGTTTGAGGTTCATAAAGTTAGTACGGCTAGTAGTTTGAACTCCTGAATGTCAGAATTCAGGTTATTAGCAACAGGAATTAGGATACAGACAGAGCCACTTGGTAGGGTAAAAGACAGAGGTCAAATAAACAGCACACAGCTGGCAGTGTGCGGGCAGTCAGACCCAGCAAACAAGTCCAAAAGACAAAAGACTGGCAAAGGTGAGCAGAATGGGTGGAGATACAGGTGGAACAGCTTAGACAGAGAGACGAGATAAGTTCATTTGATTCAATACAGATCTGTTCAGACTCAGGCAAAACTTAGCAAAGCTTTGCCGCGACATACTACACACTAGTTCATTTCAGGTAATATCTCGGCCTTTACTCCGGCGCCACCCTCAAGCAAAACGTAGCTTTGCCGCAGATTGAAATTCATCATGTGCTCGAGTGGATAAAACAGTTTGTATCTCTGCTGTTGTTGATAACAGAGTAATTAGACTCATTCTTTGTCTAAAGACAACACAAAGCCGCCGCCACCACCATCATCATTCTAACCAGGTAGTGAATTAAATCCGTCCACATTTCGTTATTCACCCACTCGGTTCATTCTAATTCACTCTTGCCCTCCTCCTGGTAGTGCTGGGGGTTTGTTGACGAGCTGAGCAGGACACCAAAGGTCGGCACTGGTCTTTCTGCCTCTTAGTATGAGAAGCTCTCCCTCCCTGAACTAGATTACACCATAAATCAGCAGCTTGCACTATAAGCCAGCCAGTAATCCCGCCAGGAGGGAGGCTGCTGTGTTTGCCTGGTTGTTGTGAGTGTGTACTACGTTTGTTCCTCTGATCGTGACTGCATGCCAGCATACAGTATTTTTTCAAGTATTTCAGCGTATAGTAGATGGGCTGTGGGGCTGATTTGTGTGTCATGCCATAAATTCCACTCTCACTCAAACAGATCCAGCATTAACCCACACCGTGAGTGATCAAAAGTTGTTGTGCAGCTCTAGTACTGCTATAAAGTCCAGGTGATGCTGTTTTGTAACAGAAAAGATGGAAACCGCTGTGCCCATTTTTCTAAAATCTGTTCCAGATTAAATATAAAGTGGGGTCACAGGCGCAAAACGTTTGGAGGGATGATGGCCTCCATCAAACAATGCACAAAGGAGATGCTATCATCCAGGGAGTGCTACAGTCTGAGGTGGTAATGCTCTCTATAGATTGATTGGTTCGTTATAAATAAGTGTTTATGGCATCATTTAAACCAAATAACCGCAACAATCCCAACAGAGAAACTGCGTTTCGGTCTGCTTGCGAGGTCCAAATTTTTGGATCCACTCACATTGAGACATAGACCAGAAAGATCTGGATCCAACTCTCCCCGCCTCGATTAGACAGAATACAATGTTGATTTGGTCCCAGGTTGGAGTTTTGGATACTAGGAACCAAATAATGTGAAGACGTCTGCTGTGGTCATGTTTAATAAGAATACAAGCAGCCTCAGGGTCATGCAGTATGGGTTTGTGACACTTACAGCTAATGTACACAGGATCCGGCTGTGTCGCCTTCCAGCTCTGTTATGGCTGTGGGAGACAATCTGCTGCCGTTTATGCACCGTGTCTGTGTTTGTCAGAGCAGTTTGTGTCTCTGAAGTGTACAATTTGCTTGTGAATATATATAAAGTTTGTACTTATTGGCAGTTGACTTAAAATGAATTTGTTACGATGCATTGCATTTGTTTCACATTTGCCTCCACACAGATGTAGTAAAACTGAGGGAGACGGCCTGTTTTAGTCCCTCCTTCCTCTCTGTGATCACTGTCATTGTGTTTCAATGCAGCTGAATTCATGATAAAGTTCTTCCCATTTACCTTTTTTTTGCTTCCTGAATCTGTATGACATTTGATCCCAGCTCATAAACGCTGACCAGCAGTAATTACCAAGCTGCTGACTGCAGACAGTCATTATTTCATGATTAAGACATTTAGATAAAATTAACAAAAACATCAGTTAATGACAGCAGCTGTACTGCGAGATCAGCTATTATATTAACATTAAAAATGAGTGATGACAAAAGAAGTTAGAAGGAGCGAGTACAGTCAAAAATCATCTGTTAGCAGTCTAAATGAGCTGCTATATTTATGCTTGTTAAAGGTGAAAAATGTCAGCAAAGCGACTCTAAACTACATTATAAATGTGGCTGCTGAAGGAGAGAAACTCCATGTCTGAAATGTTTCCAGGGTGGAGAGCAGCGACGCAGCATGACGCTGTGTACATATCCTGTTCATGAATTTAAAAGACTTCAAATTTGCCAAATTGAGCACAACGCACACTGGCAGCGTATGACACGTGTCAAAACAACCACACCCAGTGTCACCAGTGTAAGCAAACACATCAGTGGCATGTTGATGCACATCAGCTCTTAGCAGCAGTTTTATTGCATTCGCTCCACGGGCCGGCGCATCAGGCAGCGGCATCTGACTGCCTGCTCTGACTGTACGATGTGTCTGGTGTGTGATGAAAGGGGGGAGGGGGGTGTTTGCTACACTTTAGTCTGCTGATCATGACAGCAGGGGGCCACACCTGTCAGCCTTCCCGTTTTTCCCTCCCGTGTTTTAACCTTTTCTCCCGCAGTCCTCCCATTTAAATATTTTCCCATAAATCTCCCATATTATGAGTCTCTCTAAACAGACACAACAAAACAAAACAAAGGTTGGCTGTAATGTTGAAGGGAAGCGCAAGCGCCGGGCCCATGTGATGTGCTATACATTGCCCTGCGCAGGTGGGGTTTTAGTGTCACGCGTAGGGAAAGGTATTGTGCAGAGTGCAGTGTTTTTGGTGGCCTGATATTATTTAGAATAGTCACAAAAACACAACACTGGTACGGTCCTGATGAATGGCCACATCCAGCTGTCTCTATGAGCTTTGTAGGCTCAATCTTACCACCAGAGAAAATGCACGTCACAGCCTGTTTGTGTAAACTTCTTCATTTTGCACCACAGGTTCATGCAGCTGTGAAGTAACCATAACTATCCTATGAACACGTGACCTGTCAGAGACTTCCACTTTGAACCATAAACTTGCTTTGTTCAGCACCAGGAGGCCTGAACTGCAGCCAGTGACACACAGATTATCAGAAATAAAGGTAAAAGACACCCACTTATGGACTTCCTGTCCTCCTAATGAACAATGAGGACTAAAACTGGGGAAATTTAATAACAGGTTGGGAAAGAAGAAGAGCTGAAAACAAATCGTTGAAATGAGGATTTTTAAAGCAGTGAATGATATCAAATATTCACCTCATGTTCGAGGCAGCCATAAAAGTAATACCTTTAATCCAGTGTGGCATTACACCTTGGAATGATGACTGCCTCGGTCTGTACAGTCAGACTGTCAATCGTGATTTTGCGACCAGCAGAAAGACATCACAGTAAATTAAAAATCTGCTGTGCCACACTTTTTTGTGGTTATAAAGTAATTACAATAAAATACTGCTAGATGTATTCCGATGACAGAATTTTAATAGAGCAATTACAATTCGATCTCTGCAGATGAAATGGCCAGCGTCCCTAACAAGTTAGATTAATAACAGTCAAACTTATTAACTATCTCACTGCATAGATTTGATATTGCTGAAGAGATAAAGGCAGCTCTCAGTCCTTACACCAGAGGAAAAAAAAAAAAGATGAAAAACTGTAATAGTGATGGAGCATGATTAATTTATGATATAAATAAGGTAATATTTGATATGTAACAGAAACGGATACCTTTGCAGCTTAATGAGAAGATGAAAGCGAGAAGCCAGCGTCACTTCGTTCAGCTCGTGTCCTCGTAGGAAATGAATATTCATGAAGATATAATCACAGAATGTGAAGATACAGAAAATTCCTGCTAAACTCATAAAATCCAAATGATCGCTCCAGTGGAAAGAAGGAGCTGCTGCACCAAGTGACGTTGATCAAATCCAGCGGCACAAGTGAACAGCTTCAATCTCACACCTGGAGATGCTAAAGATACCGTCACTGCAAAGTCAAGCAGCTCTCGTTGCTGAACACTCGTGTGGTGTCTGTGATGTAAAGTCTAGATGTAAGATAACACACTCAGGCCTGGCTCCGATCACAGCGCATCTCGAATCCTAACCAGATTACAAATCAAGCTGCATCACACACAGAGACAAGGGTTCCACATCATACTTTCAAATCATGTGAGGGAGTGTGGAGGAGTGACCTTTTCCACTGCAAGAAGCACCAACGAGACAAAACGGGAAAAGACGAAAAGAAAAGCGATCAGGCTGCAGATATACAGAGGAGGGTTAAGAGGCTCAGCAGAAAGGAAAAGGTAATTTAGAAAACAGAAAGTTTGAGTCCTTCAGAAACCTTGTGAATGAGTCAGGGAGAGTGGAAAAAAAAAAGAAATGTAGGTGCAACACATCGACAGTAGAAAGTAAAAGTTCTGCTTCCAAATCATGTGAAGGGATCCAGAGTGAGCTTCCTCAAGCCTGGGGTAAAGATCAGAGTGTGGAAGGACAAAATGGAAATCAGCTGCACAACACACACACTATCTCACAAAAAAGGAAAGAAATGGAGCCGCATCACATAAAGGTTCCTACGTCCAAACGTTAAGAGAGCCGGGGGGAGTTGTTTTCCACAACCGTAGCAGAGTGGAAAACAGAGATAAAATGAGAATACCGGACTACTTCAACATCCCATGACAGTAAAAAGAACCTGAGTTCAGTGGGCTAGAAAATCAATCCAGGGGTCAAATTTACACACATAATGAAAGGTGGACAGTTTGCTTCATGTTCAATTTACCTGCACCTAAACAAAGATCAGAGCCGCAGGAGAGGCAGAGCTTAATAACAACATGTAAACAGAGGAGTGAGCCTCCTCGTGCCTGAAATGACGCTGTGTAAACGTAAGACATGCTCCTCTACGTCCCCTCTCATTCCATCAGCACAGGTTTTGTAGCTTATTTAGTTTATATTTCCCTCAGCATTTTTAAGGCAATCAAACCTGCTTTAATTGAAACCTCTTCACTCATGGAAGCTCTCATTATGGGCCGCGACACTTCAGAGAGACTCTGCACAACTTAGCGTCTGTCAGCAGCTGCAGGCTCGCTCCAGTTTGTCCCACGCTGCCGAAAGAGGATGCTGCCTGCTACTCTGCTTCATTAGGAGACGACAATATTTTTCATTTTCTCTCACAATCTTCTGTCGCTTTTTTCTTCATCTCTGTCTCCCTTCATGTCAACTCCATCTTTCTCTCCCTCAGCTGCTCACAAATTAAAAAGAAAAAAAAAAGAAAACCAGAAGAACAATTAATTGAAGTTCCTCTTCGCCTCGTCATTCCCGCTCATCACAGCAGAGCGCTGATCCCTAATCATGACCTCCAAATGTTTCATCCTGATGTCGCTTTAATTGTTTGCCTCCACCTGCCAACACAAACTTTCTTTGAAAGTTATCAAAGACTTTCTAAGTAAAGTCGGGAGGCGCTGAGGAGCAGGGACTGTCTTCTCTCAGATCATTTTTTAACATAACTTCAATGACCTTTCTGTTTTATCAGGCAGCTTGCAGGAGAAATTGTCAAGAGACACATGGGCGACAGAATGACATTCAACAGCAGTCCAGGTGTTGGATTTCTTCTGATGCCGCGACAAAGTTGGTGTCTCTTTACTGAGTCACACAAAATGAAGATATAGACCATGTACAAGGCACAGAAAAAATAGCAGAAATACCATCGTCATCTCAAGCTAAATGCCACTTTGTTGAAGCTAATATTGCTGGGTTTTTATAGAGCTCCTCAGAGACATTGATATAAATCACCAGCCAGTTTTGAGGATGCATCTTTCAGTCAGTGTGAAGAGGTTGTTGTGATTATTGTCAAGTGAAATCAATATCTTCCTGATTACATCCAAACAATACTTTGGACAGCTTCACAGACTTACAAGAAGCTACTTCACAGAGTCAAATTCTGAAAGTTTACATTGCTTTCAAGTCATATTACATCAATTAATTTTAAATTCAGTTTTATTTATGTCACTCCAAATCACAAAAGAAGCTGTCTCAGGACACTTTCACTTAGAGCCGGTCCAGACCAAACTCTTGATCTACAGAGACTCAACAATTTCCTCATGAGCAAGCACTTGGTGACAGTGGTGAGGAAAAACTCCCTTTTAACAGACAGAAACCTCACGCAGAACCAGGCCCGTCACACAAATTAGTTTTTGGGGGATTATTGTGCACAAAATTTCTGAGCTATGGTTCTCATAATTTGGAGGTTTTAACAAACATAAATAAGAAATATAATATTTCTGAGGACTATAATGTACGATGTTAGATGTGGTGAGTGGCATCACAGTAATGTGGCAAGCTGGCTCAGCCAGTCAGATCAGCTGTTGCCAGCTAAAACTGTCACCCCTTAAAATGGTTTTGCAAACCGTTGAAGCTTTAGCTGCTGCAGTTTGAAAATTGCACTTTTGAAATGTTAATTTAATGCAAATTGTTTACTTCCAACTCAAATTTTGGTATTGTCTGTTTGTTATCCATATGCACACACCCTTTGCAGGATCTAGAGCCTCAGAGCTTTTACGTCTTTATTTAGGCACAACCTGCTTTTATCAACATCATTGTAAATTTGCCATTACAATTCTTGCTAAAGAAGGTCGCCGGTTCGATCCCCGGGTCGGGCGGGGCCTTTCTGTGTGAAGTTTGCATGTTCTTCCCGTGCATGCGTGGGTTCTCTCCGGGCACTCCGGCTTCCTCCCACAGACCAAAAACATGCTCATTAGGTTGACTGGTGACTCTAAATTGTCCCTAGGTGTGAATGTGAGAGTGAATGGTTGTATGTATGTTGCCCTGCAGTTGGCTGGCGACCGGCTCAGGGTGTACCCCACCTCTCGCCCGTTGACAGCTGGGATAGGCTCCAGCCCCCCCCAACCCCGAAAGGGATAGTCGGGAGTATAGAAGATGAATGAATGAATTCTTGCTAAAAGTTTGTGTTAATCAAAAATCAAGTCTTCTTGTGCTTCTCTTTCTCGTATGCTCTTAAACAGACACAGTACTTGTATGATTTTGGTTGGTTATATAAAAGTGAAAATCCTCTTGGCGTTGCAGTTCGGTATAGCTATGAGTGCTGTTGTACATCATTATCTTAACCATATTCAAAGTGGCTCAATTCAGCAAAACAGCCAAAGCAGGAAGAAAGCTTGAGGTACATTCAGCGTGGGCGTACTGTGCAGCATTCAGTTTATTTTAACACTGCTGTTATCAACTTTGATAACAGTGGTAGACTAAAAAAAGACTCTCGAGGGTGAGAGATGTGAATCTGTAAGCACATATGTGCCGGTTCAGTTCAACAATCTAGCATGCGAAGGGAAGAAGTGCCATTTGCTCCTCTCACTTCTAAAATTTACATCAAGTACCCTTGAGCAAGGTTCTCCACCTCCAGCTGCTGCAGTGTAGCCGCTGGACAAACCCAGGTGTGTGACTGCGTCAGAGTGAAGCACCGCAGTGCTAAGAAAAGACATTAAAAGCTTACAAAAAGCAATCCCAGGCACTAGATGAATGAAGGTAGAAAAAAAAAAAACATGAAAACTGAAGTGTTTTTCAGTTGGATAATGTGGTAGCCATGCTCTGGATATGCATCAGTGGTTTTCATCTTCAAAGGACTGGAGGTGTTTTTCTCCATGCCTCCGTGCTTCTTTTTGTCCCTCCTTCCCATCTGCTGCAGAGAATTGCCTCATATTATACATCTTTTACAAAATGACCGCGGTTGGCATGTAATTAACAACTGAAGCCATCTAACGTGATTTAAATAATTGCTAAAGAATTCAGCGTCTCAGCATGTGTTGAATTTTCAGCCCGGCACACATTGACTGTCGCCATGAACGTAAACGGGTAGAAAATAAACTTGAAGTTTAAAGATATGCTTTGCGTAGCGGTTACAGACACACAGGCTGAGTGAAATGTGAGCCATTACACGGCCTGTGTGAGTCAGATGACTTGAAAAACACGGCTGAACCACCACCAAGTGTAGACGAGCCTTAAGCCATCCTCTTGTTGCCTTTGAGTCTTGATATTCTGTAAATCGCTGCAGACGTCAGTGACCACAGGGTGCTGTATTATATCTTCCACACATGCGCAGTAGAACTCATAGCAGCTCCATTTCACTCCTGCCTTATGAGCTTCGAAGCACGTAAAATGTGTACAGCCATCATGAATTGGGCAGCATCCTCTCGTTCGCGCTGACATCTAGACATGAGCAGCTGATGTATTTTACATCGCCCTCACAGCTATGTAGATGCTGACAGTTTGAATTTATTAGAGTCTCTCCCCACTCTATGCTGCAGATCCTGGTGTGTGCTTGCAGGGAGTACAAGGTCACTTGAGGCCAAATAGCAGCTCTGCACATGCAGTACCCTGCATTATCATGATAATCCTTTGCACATGAGCTGGCTGACTGTAATATAATGTAACCTTATGTTTGCTAGCCAAACATGATCTCTTTACATCTAACCATTGTTTGTTTTTATGATCTCTCTTTATCTTGCTTGGCTGTAAGATACCTTATCATTATTATCCCAGAGCATATTTAGTCAACCTCCATCACGATAGCCTTCCTTAACCTCTTTAATGATCTACATTCACTAAACTGGAGAAGTTCCACCATCTTCATATTGATTGGGATAATCCACCGACACTGGAGCAGGTTTCCAGAGGACAGCCCTCAGAGTGTTTTAGTGCTGCTTGTCACCGTCTGACTTACCATCACCCTGCTTTAGGGCCGCTGTACTTCATTTTGTCCTTTTCTGTTTTGGTGTGAAAGCACTGGTGTACACAGTCAAATGGGAGGGTGTCGTCTCAGGTCACGTACTCACACTCAGACACGCACACACACACACACACACACACACACACACACACACACACACAGACAGACGTATAAATTAAGTAGACACAACCTCATGGGAGTGCACATATGCCTTTATACACACTCAGACACACACTGATGGCTTTCTTGGAGATTCATTGTGGCTGTAAAAGGATCTTGTAAAAGAGGGGTGGGGGCCTGACACACACACACACACACACACACACACACACACACACACACACACACACACACACACACACACACACACACACACACACACACACACGGAGAATGCAGACAGACATAAAGTGACCCCTGCAAGGAATTCATTCATTTTTATGCCCCCTCTCACCTCATGGCTGTTTATTTGTTTTCCGACCCATTAGGTTAGCAGCTTTTCAGGACTCTATCCTTTTCTTTTTTAAGGTCTCTCACTCAGCTTTAACACACTGTCGCTCTGACTGGGTCCCATGAAGACGACATCGCCCACCAGAAACAGCTGTAAAAATAAGACAGTGACGTAATGCCTGAAGACATTTTTTGCAGTTACTTATGAATGTGGCCATAAGTAATGTAACACAACTGTCCACTCCAACAGTAGTTTTAAATTAATTAAAATGACACCCAGCAGAGAAGTTCTCTAGCTCTCAAACCATCTGGCTGTGACCAAACAAGCTCTTGCCAGGAGTTTTTAGCCTCTCCAGTGGTGAGATCCAAATATACGCTTTGACACTGAGACACTAAATGCGCCATGCTGTGACATTTTGGCGTCTGTGGTGAACAGTGCGTTTGTTATCATCCCCAATTTCAGGCTTTTTTAAAACATTTGACAAATTTGACCAGCGCTAAAGATGAATTAACCTACTGCGTAACGTCCCGCTCATGCATGTGCTTTGCATATTATATTTTCTGTTTTATTTTGAAAGTAACATCTGTCATTTCAGTTCCTGCCCTTGTGTCTTTCCTGCCTCTTTGATTATCCACACATGCTCCCAATTAACTACCCGCCTCTGGTCTTGCCATCAGCCAACCATACATATACCCCCCGATTTCCCAGTTCCTCCTCCAGACTCTTTGTTCATCGTTGTTGTGTATTCATTGCATTCTGGTATTCTTCCCGGTGTTTGCTCCTATGTGATCTGACTTAGCTTTCTTTATTGCTTGCTGATATTTTTGCCTGCTGCCTGCCTGGACTTGTTTGGATTTGTTCAGATTGACCTGTGTATGACCGCCTGTTTCTTCAGTAAAGACTTTGCCATGTTAAAGTTTATCTTGCATCAGGTGTGTTTCTCTGCATTTGAGTGTCTGTGCTGCCCAGAACCATCTACAGCTGAACCGTGGAGATGCAGCCTGCTATGTCTCCCTAGACCAAGTCAGCAAAGCAAGTTAGGGATGCATTTTTCTGAAGATTTATTGAGCCCAAATGGGCAGCTGAAGCAGTGTTTAAGATTCTGACCCTGCATCCTTAGTGTGAGAAATCATTAGTGTTCTTTGCGTTATTCACTGTATTCTGGGATTTGATTGCACGGTGCTGTACTTTATCTTTGCACTGTCTCTAATTGAAGTGTATCTATAGGTCAACACTATAATTCCCATTGCAGCGACAGCTTGGACTATATGGATGCTTTTCATTGTATTTTTAAAGACAGCACAGGAGAAATTGACCATGTTTCCTCACTGAACCTAATGCAACCTCAACAACTTCACATGACTGGGTTTGTTGTGGGGAGCTGCTGCTAGAGCTAGTGTGTGCAGGACATGTACAGCACAAATTAGAGTTCATGAGGTATGAAATTTGTGCCTCAGTACTGTTCAGGCGTGTGATCAACAGGCAACCCAAATAATCTCACTGACCACTAACTACTCTCCCCCCATTCCTGCCACCACACTCTTCTCGCTACTACTTCTACCTCCAATCCCTGCCCGCACATTCATCTTTTTTTCTTTTATTGTGCAACATCAAAGAGGGCGACATGCAAAACAGCGATTTGTATCATTTTAATGACACTTCATTGCAGTCTGGTGTGCATTAAGAGCAAGAAGAAAGAGAATAACAGAGGAATAAGAAGGGACAAGAACGAATGTGCTCTTTAAAGCTCCAATGTGCTGAATGTTTATGTGATTACAGCATTGTTGAAATTGTTGTGGTGGCAAAGAAGCCTGAAAATACTCACGAGAGACTGATAACAGAGCATGAATGCGTCTAAGGTTTGATTCTCAATGTGTTCCTTTTTGAAAAAAGAGCAGATGTGAGAGTGTACCAGAAGACAAAGTCAGTGTAAGATGTTGCTACTGTGCATGTACAACAAATTGACAAGATTGTTATGTTAATGTGCCGCATTTTCTCAAATAAGCATTTACCCTAATATTATCTGCAGTCTTTGGATAGGTAAATATATATGTGTGCAGCACAAATGAAAAACAGACTTATAAAAATGCATACAAATACAAATTGCTGTACACCCAACCAACAGATTTTTTTTTTTGCCAGCCTGATTTTATTGAATTGCTCAGATTTTGGTGATTTGGTCGTTACTCAAAAAAAGGTAAATAATCACAGTTAGTGTTATCTTGTCAAAAAATAACTTCCTCCTCCTCCAAAAAGTAATCCTTTTTAAATGTCTGCTTTGAAATGCTGACATTGGTAATGTGCCTATAGCTTTCATTTCAGCTTTCAGGTCGTGGAGATGTGCTCTAGTCCCTTGGAGCTTCCCTTTATGAAATTTTCCATTTTGGATATTTGCTGTCCAAGTAGCTGGAATAAGTTGTCTTTGCCATTTCTCAGACATCTGCTCAGGGTATCTTGTGGTTGACTCAACAAAAAGAGAGAGGCAGCATATTTTCTCTCACACCGCTATTAGGTTGTTAAGTTGTCCCTGGGTCACAGGAGTCGATCGATTCAAATCCAGCCTTTGTTGTTTGGGTGGAGCGGCTTGACTTCAGACGTATCCGGTCTTTAGCAGCTAGCTTTGTGCAGGCACCCTTTTTGTCCAGGTGCTTTGAAAAGTTGGAATTACTGATTTTTTTGCAGTGGATAGACCCTTTTGAGCCGAAGCACAAGTTCCATTTTCCAAAAATCATTCTTTCTGCTCAGAAAAAGAAAAGCGGTGAGAATGTCTCCACTTGATGAAATTTGATCTGTTTGCCATTATCACACCTGTCTAACTACTGTAGATCGCTGAGATCAGCTCAATTTATGAGCATAAACAGGAAGTGTAGACGACGTGTATCTGCAGCTAGCCCAAATGAGTTTTCCTAGCTACATAGAAAAAACAACGTAACAAGCGTTCACTAATGGTAATTTGCTGCTTAAAGTCAATAATAATGTCTATAATCTTGTCTACACTGAGGGACAAGTTGCTATCCCTGCACCACAAGGACGCTTCCAACCTTTTTCCATTTCATTGTTGTTATGAATTAGGCCAATTACGGCTAGCTCGTAGCATGTTACCATGGGGCAACAGCATCTCTTTACTATGACGCAGTCAACTCTCAGAACAAATATCTGTATGAGATTTTTTTGGATTGTCCCAGCAGGTGTTGACCTTGTTCCTCTGGGTTTAGCCTCCTCCTGTATAATCATGTCAGCATATTCATAGCTTGCAGTGAACCATCTGTGACCTCGACCGGGACAGCTTTCTGCCCCACTGATACTAGTTTGACCCACACTGCGTCATTTTGCAAATATATGTGCATGTATGGAGGGTGGGATCTGTGTGTGACGAGACAGATATCAGATGAAAGGAATCAACTCTGTCTGTGTCTAACTGAAAAAATGAAAAGCTCACATAAAGTAACACAGAGCACATGTGATTAGTCAGCCATTGCTGGATGAATAAAGGTTAAAAGAAAAGTCTCTGTAGAGATGATCAAGCCATGGCCAGTGAACAATGAAGGGATTCAAGAAAGGGGGATTCAGCAATTTGTTTCCATCACAGAGAAATAAAAGCAAAGCAGAACTGACAGTCAAGCTGTGACAGCTTTGAGAAATATGATGGAGAGGGAGAGAGAGCGAGGACTCGTGGGTGCTGTGGTAGTTAAACCCACTTACACTCAATTTATCCAGCGTTTCCAGCTGACCCTGGCCATTAAAATGGATGAAAGCGCTTGTTTTGAGCAAGTTTAAGGTTGGTCGTTTCACACCGGAGCTACATGGTTCTGTCTGCACGAGCGTGAAGCTGATCAGGGGCTCAACCGTTTTGCATCATCTTGTTTTCCTACAGAGAGAGTGATGACAGCAAAACTCTTGCAGCAGGGCTACCTTCGGGGTAAGGCGCAGATTGGATTTCATGCCACCCCACTGCACTTGACGCAACCCTGTTTGCTGCTGACCTTTCAGAGCGCCAACAGATATTTGCTGACTGAGACTGGCTGAGCTTCAATATGGAGAAAGCATAGGAGGCATCTACGCAGTATTTATACTGATTTTCAACAAGCTAGCATGGATTTATTCTCAAACTTCTTCTTCTCTGTCTTTCTCCGTGGGACGTCCTCATGTAGTTGATGTGAGCCTCATCTCTCCCCCAGGGGCGCTGATTGAGGTCGAGGCTTCAGGAGGTACTGTATCCTCAGATAAATGTGGGGGAGGAAGAAGTGAATGTAGGGAAAAACAGATGGTGGAGAACATGTTCACAGTTTCAGACTTTTACATTTAATACACAACAACTTTTGTGGCGTTTGCCAAGTTTGCTGCCAAACAGGGTTTGTTTCAGCAAAAGCTATGGCAATGTGACAGGACCGACTGTGCTATCAAACTATTTTAGCAGACATATAGCTCTCTCACATTCACAATACCAAATGTTTGTATGTAATTAGAGGAATCAGTGTCAATTTGGCACTTATTTCAGAACCATGGACAGCGGAAAGAAATGCATTATATTATATGTTAATTTCTAATACATAACCAAGGGGTGTTCAGAGCACAGCAAACAAGTACAGACCCAACCGCACGGCCTGATGTCAGTTTTCACAACATGTTTGCATAAATTTGTGTCAAACGTGGTGTTTTCATCACCATGCAGCTCGAGAAATACTGTAAAATCCCTGGCTTAATGTAAAAAAGTCTTTGTAAGCCCTCATTCTGCAGAGCTACAGAACGACAGAGTGGAGAGCAGAGCAGTTTCTCTTAAATGCAGACACGCTGAGCTGCTGCGGTTTGAGGCTAAAAACAACGGCCTTGAAAGTAAGTTTAAATAGTGCCCTTCGTGTTAAGTTTTCATCATTTGAATTATTGATGGCTGGATCAGTTTGGCTGTTTTTCTGTTTTACATTGAAAGTCGGGTTATATTTGATCCAGAAATGGAAAAAAAATCCACTTTAAGTAAATCAAATCGAACTAAATGGCAGGCTGAATATGAGATTTGTTTGTTGTTCATTTATTTGTTAGGCTGCTTAAAACAAGGAAGGACAAAAGTAAGGCGAGGACGAGGAAGAGAAGGAAGAGGAGTAAGACAACAGAAGAGATCAGTTGTTTGGTTTATAATGGCTCCTATGGCCTTCTGCCCAGCTCAGAGCAGGAAGAGAAGAAGACGAGGTGACGATAGGCCAAATGATGTTGCTTTCTTTTCAGTGGGTGCAGACAGGGGGAAGAAGAGGTGAGGTGAGGTGAGAAAGCGGAAGAAAGGAAAAGGGATGGAGATGTTTGTTGAGGTTAAAAAGGAAGACGGGAAAGCTAGAGCAAAGGGAAGAGAGGGAGAGCAGAAAGACGACGAGCAAAGGGTGATGCAGAGTGGGTGGTGGTGACGGGGAAGGGGTTCCCCAGACCACCGCTGCGGCCTTCTGTCCCACAATCCATCAGGGCATCTGAGGCTGCATGGCCACACGCCACAGTGACAAATCTGCCTGTCAGCCAAACACAGTCCAGCATGACAACTTGGCATTTTAACTGCTCAGATTAACTTAGAGGCTCAGAGGAAGATGTGAAATTCACTGATTCACTCACTCCAGAAGAACTTACAGTGTGTTCACAGGCTGCAGGTGGATAGATTTGTCTTACATGATTAGAACAGGTTCAGGGTTAAGCAGACACATATGAAAACACTTTTAGCACACTTAGCAAGATATTAATCTACCAAAATCAGTCTTTTTAGCATCAGACACCAAATGTCAACTTGAGAGGAGGTGAAAATCTTGTGTTTCGCTTCTTCACGACGAATGATGGCTGTGATCAGTTTGAATTAAGCACTCTGCAAACTCCAATGTACTTCTTATACTACAATATCAAGTTTTTATTATGAAATGCGAGCAAACCCAAACATGTGAGCGGCTTCAGATGAAGGCAGTATGTTAAATATCATTGTGGGAAAGTGGAGAAGTTGATTTTACTGTATCATAAAGAGGTAAAAACTTACCATGCTGTCCTCCGTGTCCTTAAAACCACACACTCACTGAATACTCTGTAGGACACAGTTCCTCCTGCACTGGCACTGAACATTGGCAATGGACAGAACTGTCCAAAATGGAAACTTCTTCTAGGATTATTGGACTGTGAGACTGTAGTAACATTTCTTTGAACTGCTGTTGGGTGGCGTTGTGGGCACTTTCCAATATATTCATTACATCTTTAGAAATCTGACTATTATGGTGTGCACACAGGTGTGGCAGCATGAGTCTAAGCTTTGACTCAGCTAGCGGGCTAATCACCTGACATTGTCGGCCTGTTGCAGAGTAGATTTTGGAGAGTAAATGAGATAATGCAAAACTCCTCACAGGATCAGCTGACCAGCTTAAGAGGACACACTGAATTTGACATTTTTGTCCGTTTGACTGTCAGTCGACAAAATGCAGTTCAAATCTTGTTTTGTAGATGCAGCAGTGTGACGCTTGTCATAAGCAGTTGCTTTATTAAAGGAAGGGTGGCAGGATTCATTCATTCATGTAACCTTTACACTCTTATAGAAACTATTGAGCAACAAGTCTTTTATGCGTGCTGAATGGAGCCATAGAAACATGCAGTGTGGAAGAATCAATAGAATGGGCATAAAGAGACATTCATTTTAGCTTTGGGCTGATATGTAGGGCTTTTAGTAATATCAGATGCGGGTGGAGGTCACCTCCCTCCCTCCCTCTCTGCTTTCTCTCTCTACTTCAAAATATAATAACTTGTTGCTTGGAGACAGGTTGAAGTATTTTGACTTGGGAGGGGTATTCTTTAAAGGTAGTTTAAGTAATTAGTGAGATTGTGATTCAGAAACACACATCAAAACCCACTCGAAATGCTTTGACATCTGTATCTCAGCACAAATGATAAAATGAGGAGTCAATTGACAGCGCGAGGGGAAAAAAATCCATTTCATCGTGACGTCGGTGTTACTGTGGTATTGTTGTCTCTTCAAAGGAATGTCATTCGACTCACGCGAGTGTTATCACAGTGTAATGATGCTGTGAGGACAAAGCCTTTCTTTTCACTGTTTTTGCTTTATTTTTGTTTTTCTGGTTGCTTTGTCTGTTGTTCTGGTTTCTCTGCATCGCTTCCATTTCTTCCTCCTCCTCCTCCTCTTCTCTCCCCCCACCCACTGCACCTCACTTCTCCCTCCTCCTTCTGACATCTACTCTGACTTTATGTTGGCTGACAGTTTCTAAAAATGCAGACCTTTAGCAAAAATGCAGTAATTCAAATAAAAGCCATCCTTTTTCATACCTCACCCACTTTGCTAGATGACATAAATAGAACTGAAGATTTAGATTTAGTCCCAGTCACTTTGTGCTTCAGAGTGTTTGTTTTAGCTGCTAACCTCATAAGTGTTTGAGCAAATTGGATGTTTGTGAACAAACAGTCATTTGGATCAGGACTCAA
This sequence comes from Chaetodon trifasciatus, assembly GCA_037975065.1. Taxonomy (NCBI): domain Eukaryota; kingdom Metazoa; phylum Chordata; class Actinopteri; order Chaetodontiformes; family Chaetodontidae; genus Chaetodon; species Chaetodon trifasciatus. Next base: position 3,038,128 of record JBBMOE010000031.1, on the reverse strand, counting down.
ACTTAGTCATGATTATGTGATGTTCACTAATTGCTACATGTTCTGAATTCACATTAGATGAATGCAAATAACAAATATGAGATAGAACAAAGCATGCCACCATCATGATTACATTCACGGAACTGTGTGAATGACACTGATAATTGGGCTAATTAACGTCTTCAACCCTGCAGAGCCATCAGTGGGTCCATCATTATCAATGCATGCTGAGAACTGCTTCAACCCGGGGCTTTATTTAAAATTCTTGTCAAGATATAATAAACTATATGAGTCTGAATTGAAGGTAATTTCACATAAAATGAATATTGCAGAGCAAATCTGAAAACTCATTATTTTACCAGGATATAAAGTGTGCATCTCTTCTGTCTCCATCGTCTCAAGCTTGATTTTCAGTTTACAGTGTAGTAAACAGTGTAGTTTTCAGAGTAACATCTAATGATCAAACTGAAGGATACGCTATTCTTATCTCTGCACTTGATCTTACAATGAAGCAGAAGTCATTATTTTATGAGATATCACTCTTCTCGAGTGTTTTATTTCAAATAAAATTTTTGTAAAGGGTTTGCTCACTACTTAACCCTGATTTACTCTGACACACTCATTGTGTGTGTTTCATTTGGGATTTGAAACACACACATACACTCACATACCAGCACATACAAGCAGTTGTATTATTGCCAAAAAACATGATGAAAAATGACATGTTCATGAGAGTTAATCTAAGCTGTCAATTAAGGGAAAGAAACAAAGGCATTCATATTCATTTCCTGGTGATTATAAGAAAACTCTCAGAGGGCACAGACCTCTGACAAAGAGCACAATCCTCTTAAATGCTCTACTTTAATAATAGAAAATGATTAGAAGTGGTTTTCTTTGGAAAAATAGCCAAATCCCCTCATGATTAGTGGATCAGAATCATGAAACTCAAATTGTTGAAGCACCATGACGTAAACTTAAGGATGGCCGTATGCCAAGTTTTAAAGGATTGTTTTATGTTGATTTGTGTTTCTGTCATCTAAGTTGGGTTGCAATTGCCCAAGGTGTGTAAAAGTTATGACAGTTCGTCCCATCGGTCACAGCTAAGAAATGGCAACTGTGGGAAGACGGTATGAAATATCAAAAAAACATGAATAAAGCATTTATCCCGCAGGGAGCCTTCGGCGTTCATTTATTTCACTACAGTGCCTTGCAAAGATTTAAAACCTGCTTGAGATACATAATGTGCCTCAGTAAACAGCATGTGTTCCTGTTTTTTTTTTATGTGGTAATGCAGTTGAGTTCAGGACAACACAAAAATCCTCCTTGACGCTGCATGAAGGCATTCATTACTCTAAAAATGCACAGGTGCAAAGAGCAGTCGCTCAGCCTCCCCACACTTGCAACGCTCAAACTGCAGAGTCAGGCTTAATCCGATATGGGACCAGTCAGCACAGGTGCAAACATGGCAGAGAATCCTTCAGTGTCTGCTTATCAAATAAAAGCTCTGTATGGCATGAATAATATCAGCCAAATGCAGCTCATCTTCCTCCTTAAAACAAGTTGAAATGTTCAGCTAATTAAAAAGCCGAACATATTGTTTCTCTGTGACACCGTATGTGGCACCGGTGCCGTGCTGTACCCTCTTAACACCAGCCCCTCACCGCTAACCGTCTCACAGCAGACACATGTTGGGGGCTCAGCAGCCTGGCTTGTTATTCTTGTTTTTCATTAGTCATGCAGGTTGTGGTGTGATTCAGGGCGGTTTAGGTCACGCTGCTCCCAAGAGAGTCCCATCCTGCTCCGATGACCTCAAACACCGCATTAGCATTGTGATGACGGCTGTGAACCAACCTGCTGCATCTGTTGCAGTCTGTTTGACTCGCCGCTCATGCATCATGAAGCTATGCTTAGTGTAATCAGGAAAACTGTGTATGTCTTTGTTCAGGGCCGCGAATAAGAAAGTTTTCAATGACTAGAACTAGACTAAAATAGTTATGTTTGTATTTCTCTGAGACTAAAACGGCCAGACTTTAAGTCACCTAAAACTTGGCTTTAAAAAAAGGCGGAAATTACCTAAATATGATAAAAGCTAACAAAGACATTTGACACTAACTACTGGGACTAAGATTAGATAACTGTAAAGTTAAAAAAAGCTGACAGCGCTATTTCACTCTGCATTTTAGCTCCAGGCATCTTGCACTCATGTGTCCATTGTGCTTTGTGTTATTTGGAGAATTCAGAAAAACACTCATGCCAAAGAAAGCTGAAAAATTCATTATCGCTGGAACAAAAAAACACAATGAAACATTAATTGACATCAAATAAAACTGAACAATAGCTTTCTTTACTTACAAGGCAGTGCACTTATTTGGAATAATTATTATTTAATACTGTCTCTCTCAATAAATATCGTCCCTCCACACCCTGAACACTGAGATCTGTCTGCGATGTGCTGCAAAGAAATGCTGCCTGTTTCCACAAGACATTTCAGAGTGCCACTTGCAGCCGTCACCATCCCACAGTCCACTGTGTGCCTGTCATTTCTGTGCATTCTGGAGCATTGAGGTGATCATGACCAGCTACACTGGTGAAAAAGCCTGCTCTCAATGTAAAGTCCTTACATTTAAGTTCCACATTTGTCCTTGTTAGCAGCCTGGGCATGTCCTTAATCACTGGGCATCAGAAGGAAATAGAAGGTAATCACATATGCTGTTTGCCAGTTGCCTCAGGACATGGGTGTCCACCTGAATAATAAACTGGACTGGACTGACAATGCAAATGCACTTCATAAGAAAGGCCAGAGCAGATTGTATCTGCTGAGGAGACTCAGGTCATTCCTTCAGGCTGCTTCACCCGCGGTGTGTGAAGGAGAGATACTGCAGGTCCTTCCTTCCTTCCCGCTGCTGTTTTACAATCAACACTGCTCCCTCTAGACCACACAAACACACGCACACACACCAAAACTGAGAAATTCACTCATGTGCAACATCAATACATATTAAATTGGGCAAAATCAACATTTCCTTTGTGCAATAATGTGAATTCAAGCACTGTCTGTTTCACTTATTGTATTGTTTACGTATCATTACATTTTAACTGATGCTTCTTACTGTCACACTCGGCCCTTTGCTGCTGTAACACTGGAAGCGTCCTGCTGTGGGATTAATAATGGATTACTTCTCGTTTTCACATGCTTAAACAAAATATCATGACTCATACTGGAGCCTGTCAGTTTACTGCTGGTATTTATGATTTGTTGGCCACTTAGGAACAACTTTCTGGTAAAAAATGTGAATGGGCCTGAACACAGCATCAGTTTAGGGGCGAGGGGCCTTCAGGTACTCACCTTGATGGGTGCTGTCCTTTAGCTGTGTCCAGGTTTAAGAGCTGGATCCTCATCTACCTATAAGGGATACGTGCTTCATGCTAATGTCTGGGCTTGTCACTTGCTTCAAGATGACTGTTGACTGTTTTTCCATCTAATTGCTCGCAGTGCAGTAGGTTACAGTAGGTTGGAAAATTCAAAAGCTCCAAGAAAAAAAGCTCTCGACCTCTCAAGGCATCTCAGCTCCTTTACTTTTCCTGTGAACGCCCTTTGTGTTTTCTGTCTCCTTCCCCTGGCTCATTGGTGGCAGTAAGAAAGAAGTAATGAGAGAAGGAAAATGACCTGCTTTCACTGATCTGTGCGTGAAGGTCAAGTAGTGAGGAGAATCAAAGCTGCATAATAAAAACAGAAGAAGAAAATGGAGCTTAAGTGTCTGCTGCTGCGATTGTGTGTGTGTGTGTGTGTGTGTGTGTGTGTGTACCTAAATCTTCTTCTGCCACAGTTCAGGTTAAAATGTTAAGACACATACATACTATATATATATATATAATATAAGTTTGAAGTTTCTAAGTGCTACTGTTTATTGCATAAAAGCATGTCCCCACCGCCTTTCTGTTTTTATTACACCTGTATGCACCCTGTGTATATAAAAAGCCATTTAAAAACAGCCTTCACCCCAAATATACACCAGTGTAATGTTTAACACTCATAAGGACATATCCAGAAGAGATGTTTGTCCATCAGACACGTCTGCTGGTATTTTGAGTGTTTAGGGGCTTAGCATTGGTCATGTTTAGCCAACATGCTGCGTCATCGCATCAAAACAATGCACCTTCTGAAAAAAAGCGGTGGCAGCTGTTAGTTCTTTACTTTACATCTTGAGCTTTTTTTTTTTTTTTTTTTTTTATAAGCTTGTGTGTGTGTGTTTGCGCGTCATTCGGCATGTCCCCTGTCAGGAGGGGAGAGTGTTTAACAAATGACTGCCAGCTCGGGGACACAGGGGCCAGGGACCTCTGCTAGGGAGTCGGCCAACAATAAATCTCAAAAATCAATATGACAGGGCCCGGGGTAATCAGTATCAATGATTTTAAACTGGAATAAGTCCCTTGGGGAGAAGAATGATAAAATCCTCTGAGCTCGGAGTCTGAAAAACATCCCGAGGATGAAGGATGGAGAAGAGAAAGGAAAAAGAGAAGGAGGGGGGAAAAGAAAGGGAGAGATTATTGATGTTTTTTACCCAGAAGCCCCTCCAGCAGGGTTAGGATCTCTGTTGTGCTTTCTCTGGCTGTCACTTGTGCTCTTTCCCTCTTTCTTCTTCTTCCCTTCCATCACTCATTCTTCTGCTGTCTCTTCTCGTCTTTCTCACTCCCTCCCATGTTTACACTCGTTTTCTAGTCTCAACTTGCTTCTTTTTCCCGTTCATGCTTCTTCAATAATGCTCTTTGCCACTCTTTTCACTTATTCTGTCATAACTGATCCCTGTGACTATTTTTACCCTATTTTGTTTTTCCCTCGCCGCTCGTGATTTATTTTTGATACCGTCCTCTCCCTCTTCCTCTAGCCTCTATTTTTGGGTTTTAATCTGTCCATCAAATCAAATTCTTCTAACAAATTAGAATGCACTCATGTGTCACACCTCATCTCAATCTCTGTTTTGCCCCTTCAGGTTTATGCATTGACAGTTACTGTCTGAGCAGGTTGCCTTCAGTGGTTATCATGTGCTCTGATTTTTGGCTGCCCTGGATTCACCTCTCATGCTTCGACCATGCAGACTGCAGACAGTTCTGCAGATATGAACTCAGGGATCAAAAACAATACTCGTCTCTTCTGCAGTGTTCTGCTAAGAACATTGTGTGATAATCCTTTCCTTCTAAAGTTAAGCTAGGACAAAATATCAATCATATTCAAGGCTGAGGACAGAGCTCTTGCTACGACTGAATTTTTGTTGATGAGGGAAATACGCTATAAATTGTGGTCAGGTTCACAGCCCAGTTGCAGATCTCAGATTTGCTGGCCTCATGTCACTTTTACTTGCTTTGTGATGCAAACAGGTCCGGTGTTGTGCTCGCAGCCATGCAAATCAGCTCAAAAATCGTGACTTTTATTTGATGTTTCCACTGACAAAGAAGTACATAGGGAGAGCAAAAGATCTACCAACCACAAAAGGCGAATGTGAAGACAATGCCAGACCTTCTTCTTCTTCTTCTTCTTCTTCTTCTTCTTCTTCTTCTTCTTCTTCTTCTTCTTCTTCTTCTTCTTCTTCTTCTCCTCATTCTTCTACTTCTGACATCAAACTTATGCCCTCGTTTGGACCGCTTCTGTAATGTTTACTATTCTTTTCTTCTGTATATTCTGGTCTGCATGTGATCCCCATTGTTGGCAGGAAGAGTTGACTGATTTGGGTTTCATGAGCAGTACGGGCAGGTCTCTGGAACAGCGGCCTGTGCCCTTTGCTGAAGATAGTATTTAATCACTTTCCCCCCCTCCTTGGCACTAGTCAGAAATATGGTGAACGCTACCCCGTCATGCTTGAAACATCTGGGGCCCTCTGTGGGTAAATGTCAACAAATAACATTCTGTCAACGTTTTAAACATTTATCTGCCCCGGAGTTTCTCTTTGCAGAGTCTCCTCCTCCCCCTCCCGCTCAGCTGCAGCTGCCCTGGGTTCCCCCCTGGATGTATTTTAAACCCAGATAACACCCTAATACCCTTACACTCGCTGCAGCCAGAGCTCCATGGGCATTCATTTCAAATATTTTTGCCTCTTTTTTTTCCAGCAGATAAATGTTGGCATCCGTAATAACTTGCATTCAAAGGAATGCAAACCCCTGAAAGCAGAGCAGGCAGGCCTCATTTTGGCTTCAGTGATACCAGAAGACAAAGTGAGCCTGGCAAGCCAGAGAGTACCAGCTCCACAGCATATTTCACCATCACTGTGTAGACTTTGTTGGTAAAACATTAGGAACACTGTGTCTCTGTTTCAAGACTTAGAATGCTTATGTGGCCCGTTTTTTGTACCTTCACTGAAATCTTTGCTTTTCAGCTTTAGTTGATTTAATATATGCTCAATAAGGGATCTGAGCGCAGATTCCTCGATTAAAAACATAAATAAAAACAGAATTCAAGCAGTTACTTAGTCAGTGAATATACTGTAAGTTCTCAGTTTTCTTCCACATCGTAGGAAATAAACCGTACACCTCAATATTAGAACATGTAGGACTTCCTTCTGATTGTGGAGTCAAATCCAGCTCACGACCTTTCCTGAATGTCATCCCCTTTCCCTGACATTGTTAGCTATTATTGAATATTCAGTCTGGCAAATCAAAAGATAAATTAAAAAAGTACTCAAAACTTCATTTTCTAGTCTGAGACACAAAAGTTGTTCCTGAAACTTAATTTCAGAAGTCATGATATTTAGTATTGATACTGGCAAATAAAGTAGAATTTTCCATAATGGCCCAGTGCAAAGCAGTCCGAAAGCTCTTTGATGGGGCGTGAACCCACAGATCACAGATCAGAAGATGTGTGTTTTTGAAGATGAAACAGTTGAGCAGTTGACCTCAAAGAAAGTCAGGCACTGTTGAAGCTCTCTGAGCGTGCCATCATCAGGAATGAAATGAAAGGAACTAAAAGGCGAGACCCCATAAAAAGATACAGGGCCAGAGGAGACCCGCGATCATCCTTTTTGATTGAGCCTTTGAGCCTTGGACTGTGCATGAGACACTTGGCCAGAGAGTTCCACAGCTGAGGGAACCAGAGAGCAGAGACCTCATGAAAATCTCCCCTCTAAACTGATTTTGACAGGATGACCTTGAAGTGTTCTCCAGATATAAAACAGTAGATATGACATGCGATAATGACCAGCTATTCTGGGATGAAACCGTATGGCAGCCGTCTTACCTGGGTCCACCTTTAAACTTGCTGTGAATGGAACCTATGGTGAAAGCTCCTTGCATTATCTTTAACACGATACTGTTTTTTATTCAAGAATGAGCATAAGACAGCTGTGCTTATGTAGGAAAAAAAGATTCTGGTAGTATTTTAATTATTACAGAGAAGAAAACAACTTGTGTTGTCACTCACGAAGATAAACTCATAACTGTGCATTTGTATTGCTGACAATGACTGTATTTTTTTTTTTTTTAATTTTGCCAGAACTAAATATAAATATAATACAAAACCAGAAACAACATTACAGAAAGACACATACTGATATATATTAATGTGATTGTATAATAAATCAAAATTGTAGTCCCTACATATGTCAAGATCTCATATTTTCTCTCTCTCTCTCTCTTTGTTCCTTTCAGTAAAGCAGTTAGATGCTGCACAACTGACAACCGTAGTGTCTGGCCATAGGCACTGATTGTAAACTATACCCAGTCAGTGACAGTGGACTGTCATCCCATGAGTTGTACCAGGAAAAGCAGTTAGAAGCATCAATAACTGGTGGCAGCAACAGTATTTAATGGCAGCGGTCGCTGTTAGCTGTAGCAATAGCATTTTGCAGCAGCAGCAACAGTTATGAATGGCAGTGAAAGCAGATAGCAGCACTGATGGCGCTAACAGAGTTCCAGCAAAAGCAGCGAGAAGCATCAACACAGAGGTAGCACCGGTAGTTAGCAGCAGCGGTTACTGCTGCTGGTGGGAAGCCTCAGTGACCAGCAGTTATATGGGTTAATATGGTATCTACTGGCATGCTGAACGCTAACTTTCCCACAATGCTATGCAGGGACTGGGACAGGATTGTGACTGTTGCTGCTTTTTTGTGTTAATCTCCTCAGCGGAAGACACAGAGAAGCTTCTCCATTTCCTTTTTGTTCTGCTCACTTCACTCCTCCGCTCATCATTTCATTTTCCAGCCTCCCCTCATTATCTTTCTAGCCCTCAACTCATCATTTCGCCATGTCCGCCGTCATATCTGGGTTTTAACATTCCTTCCCTTCTCCCGGTCTGTCTATCTCTGCCTGTCACTGTCTATTCAGAGCAGATTACAAGCTATCAAACTGCCAGCCGACGCTGACTCATGAGCCTGTGAGTCTGTGTTTGTGTGTGAGAAGCTTGAAGAGCTTCGAGGTTAATCTTTTGTCAAATCTTTGTGTTTAACCTTAGCTGTTAGCACACATGACTCATTTTTTTTTGCCTTCAGTCACTTTGTTTCTGTTAGTGTGTTGACACACACTCACCTTATGTGCGCACATGCACAAACACACGTACACACACGATCAATGCCAACGCCGATCGAGGTTAAACTGACAAGTAACAATGATGAATTACCCACCTCTCTGCTAAGTTTAACCTCCTCGACGTCGCAGCCAAACAGCATGTTGTTACACTCTTTGTGTACTTTTTGCTTCAGCAGCATGCTGCAATTCTCGAAGCAGTGCGGTTCCTTTCGATTTCACACAGTTCAGCGTATCCACATTTTGGAAATATCATTAACCTGAAATTAACTGTAATCATTACTGCCTGTCCACTGAACTGTTGCTGCTTTTGCTCAGTTTCCAAGAACACGGTAGTGAGTTTGATTTAGAAAGTGGCTGGAATAAGAATTAGGAGAGGGTCCCTATGAAAAACATGCTTCTTGTTTTAAGTCAAAAATTTAGTTAGTTAGAAGGTTTCTTTTAAAATTCAACAAGCTGCAATGGTTGAGAGACTCGTAACAGACTCGTAACGACTCATCAAAGCCCAAGAGAGCTTTGTCACGAGACATCCAGAAGAACAAACTGGGATGAATTTGGTTGAAAAGTTAAAGTTCTTAAGGTGCCTTGCGTACATATTCTCATTCAAAGCATTTCACTGACTATATTTCCATTATACAGTTCAGGCATGCTTCACATACTGTCATTTAAATGCTGTAGAAACAACTGTTCGATGTAACCTTGACTTCAAAAGAATTAGCACGTTTTACCCTTTTAAAGACAATTCTGCAAAAAATACTGTTTCTTTTCAATGTTGTAACAGGCGAGAGCTCTGTAAAATCTAATGGTTGATGGATGCAAAGTGAACCACGACTGTGTTTTAGTTACAGTGACTGCTGGAGTTGTAATCTGCACAGCGTGTCTTTCCTTTATAGAAAGCTGGTGTGAGGGACGTTCTTTATTTGAATGGCACAGCGCCGTCTCATGTTTTAGTTTTGTTGTGCCCATAAAGACTCTTTGCGAGTAGTGACCATAAACCACCACCTGAAGTCAAACACAACAAATCTACAGCATGTCAATTAGTAGTCAGAGGATGTTTCGCTGTTGCAGCATGACCTTTTGATTTGTGATGAGGTGGATTTCTGATGCACAGTGGGGCCAGGGGATCGCAACGTTGCTTGGTCCGTCTGTACAACACTTTAGTCCACAGATTGAGATTGCTGTGAAATTTGTGTGTATTTTCTGTCTCGTAGTTCTGCTCTGAATAATCTAGTGATTTTCTGACCTTCACTCTAGCGTCACCTTGAGGCCAAATCTTCCAGTCATCCACAGGTAATACGGGCAAATTGCCGTGACATTTGCTGAACACACACCAGATCCGTTTTGGGTGCTCATTAACTTTCTTCTAGCACTCCATGGACAACCTGTCAACTATGTACGCAAAACATTTTATAATCTAATAGACAGATTGCCACAATATTTGCTATGTGCAGTCACGTTTACATATAGATAAAACCTTCATTTTGTTGTTCTTATTCATTCTTTTCAGGACTATCTGCAGGGACTGTTTACATAAAGAGTACTAATCTTGTGAACCTACCAGGGAAGATATTGCAGTATTACTGTTCAGTGGAGACAACCCTTGTATGCTTTCCTTGCAAATACAACTAGAATAGACACGAGACCTTTCGCAGGGCAAATAAGTCAGACGGACTCTCGATCCCCCATCCATGCACATACACACAAACGCACGTGCAACCAAACAACACACAATCACTGAAATGTTGACATGTTCTCTTTTTTAATGGGTATTTCCATTTTCAGCTAAAGGTCAAGCAACTTGAAGTCATGACTTTCTCTTGCATGTCCACCATGCAGCATGACTACGTGTGTGTGTGTGTGTGTGTGTGTGTGTGTGTGTGTGTGTGAGGAGTAACAAAGATGACGTAGAGTAATGTGATTAAGAGCCAGGAAGAGGAGCAGTGGAGGATGGAGAGAGATGGATGAAATTGTTTTCATGTGAATTCTGTATTTCCCTTGTCTCTCTTCAAACACACAGGCATGTTCAGAGGAATGCACACAAGCACAGCCATTCTAGAAACTCACACACGCACACACACACACACACACACACACACTGACACACAGTGTGGCCATAAACCCAGTCAAGCCTCCTCTCTGCGGAGCTGTAGCGCAGTGTTCAGCTTTGATACAGCTGGTAATAAGTCATCAGAGCTGTGAGAGCTGAAGGACCCAGGAAGGTTTATTATTCCTGTCTTCACACGCAGGAGCCTCACTGATGGCTCAGGATTTACAAGATCACACACATGTACTGTATGCTCCTGTGGTGCCTGTGCACGGGTGCCATCAGGGTGTAGGGTTCAGTTCTGTTCAATATTTTTCGGTCCCACTGGGGAGATACCACGTGCAGACAGAAGAGGTTTTGTATCTTGCACATATTAAATGTCCTTATGGCACCACGTGCCTTAAAAGAACAACACTACCTGTGCAAAATAAGCATCAAAAGAGCTAAAAATGTGACAGATTGCTAACGAATGCTAGCATCAGCAGCAAAGTGGACTGTCAGTGGATCAAACCTCTTGAAAAGAGTGAGTCTTACATTCCAATAACGTGGAAGTTAAGCCAATAACAAGGCAGTTGGAATTGGATTGTGGGTAATGTGGGCACTAACAGTTTGGTCAGAGGTTCAGGTGTGTTGTGTGTGTCTTCAGCCCGACTCATGTGACATCACTTGAGGCAGTTTCAGATTTCGCACAGCGGCCTCTGGCACCACAAACGACTTTGAACAACTCTTTTCACATCTGTGGTCGCACTCCTCAAGACCTGTGCAAATCTGTGAGGTTCCCCCTTTACTCATATATTATCAAGTGGAAATGAGATTTGCAATAATTTGGCAACTGAAAAGAAAAAGAAAGCACATTGTCAGGACCAGAAATGCCACATGAAAATCTAATATCCAACTCTGTTTAAAAAATGTCTAAATGTCTGCACTTTGGATAAGAAATTCATTTCTGCGTTGAAAGGAATATTTAGCAGAATCTGACTTCAAGGCTTCATGTCATGCTTGAATTGATGATAATATAAAAAAAAGCAAAGAAACCTGACATCCCTGCCTGTACGAATACACTTCTGTTGCCCTAAATAAAACATCTCACCTCCTGAGCTCTTATTTAACACCATGTCTCTATTTAACGTTCCATTTAATTTTCATTCATTTGTCATTTCATGGACACTGACATTTGAGAAATGCTGTCAAGTCTAAACTTATTCATCCTCTTTGCAAAGTTAAATTCGTCTGATTTGCTCAGGTTTGAGTGTGGCTCAGCTTTAAAAAGATGTTTACAGTATAATATTTTAACAGGTTATCTTTACACCCGTCACACTGGGAGCAGGATTTTTAGGAGAATTGTCTTTTCAGCTCTATAATTCACAGTCACATATGTTCCCATACATGATACAGTAACAACAGCACTGCAACATAAAGCCAAACGTTGAATCTGGGTAAAACAATTATATAACAGATGATAAACATCAAAAGTAATGAAAATGATGCCGGCATATCTGTTAAATCTTCTGCGCAGTAATAGGCTGTAAGTGTGGGAGGGAGCCAGCTGTTAATAACTCACCCACTGTTTCTACACGTTCTGTGGACTAATTAGAAAATACTAGTGGATGCCTGCTGGATTTGGAGGCTGTGGTGCGTGTATGTGTGTTTTCCTGTATTCCTATTCTGGTGAGGACCTAAACTTTAGACTGTCAGTGTGAGGACATTTTTGCAGAGTCATTTCAGTCGATCTTTACTTCAAGGGTAAATTACAGGCTCAGGATCTGGAATCTCCCGTACATGAGGTGGAGTGGCAGGCAGTCGCACAGACCAAATGAACAGCAGCGAAGAGGGAGGAGTGAAGAGCGAAGGCAAAATTCTGAAGCTTTTCTCAATTTGCAGTGATTGATTCGAGTGTCTCCGAGGATGCAGATGTTAGCCTTCTGCCATTTAGTGGCTGGACTTCTGATGTTTTCTTCCCTAACCTCATATTAGACTTCTGTTGGTAGTCGGTGTCCACTTCGGATCATTTCCACAATTTCTGCTTCCAACACATCAGTAAAGGACACGACTAAACTAATGACTGAATGCCTTTCAGTTGTTGATGTGCTAACATGCCTGTTGCATATGCTAGATGTTAGCATGTCATTTTGCAAGCATGCTAAACTTTACATGCTAAAAGGCTACACTACTTACACAGTTGGCGTTCATTCTAAAGCACAGCTGAGCTTAAGTAGCCTACAGCTGAGACCGACAACGTTCTCCTTAGACTGATGAAAGTTGAGCTAAGTGGGAGCTGAGCTTGGCAGCTGGGTCTGAGATGTAGAATGAAGAATTGATTCAGCCGTTCGGTTTTCTGATGTGCAATGAACATTACAGCCTCATCATGCGTCCACAGACTGTAAGTGATGCTCCCTGGAAATACATTCGTTACCAGACATTGAGTGTTCACAACAGCAACATAACAGCTGCAGGATGATAGGTTGAGCACCGTTTGTTATTACAATTAGATAAGCAGCAAAGCTCAAGCTTTATCTGGAAATATATTACTGTATAGGGTAAGGCAGGATTAGGAACATAGTCAATAAAAGGTCCTCACAAGGACCGTATGCACAAGGGTGTGTGTATGTGTGTGTGTGAGCAGTTACTGCCAGGTTCATTGCCAGAGGTTCGCCTCTCGACTAATTAAGCAGGTAGGCGGCGCAGACAGGGAACTGCCTGCACAGGATGAGCTGATGGCCATTAACGCGACTTCTGCCTCCACTTTAATCTTTCCTAGCTGGAGAGAGATGGATGGAGTGAGAGAGAAAGATAGAGAGCGAGAGAGAGTCAAGCCGAAACAGAGAGGGAGAGATAGAGTGACCTAGAAAACGAGAGATGGTGGAGAAAGAAATAAAGGTTTGGATCTGAGCAAAGGGACGACGAGGAGGCTGAAAGGAGCAAAATCAGGTGCGAGGAGAGTGTTGGATGAAGAGAGAAATGGGAAAGACAAAGTGAAAACATGGTATGAGGACAACCTGAAACATCAGTTGAAATGAAATAACTGCAGACATGAAAACAAAGGAAGTGTCGTAGAAAATGACACACACACTTTTTTTGCATGCATCAGTTAAGACAGCTGCAGAAAATAGGTTTTCCTTTCCTTTCTATGCTTTCACTTTTACCTACCATCCCTTTTATTTCATTCTATCATGCCCTTCTTTCTTTATTTTGCTTTTCCTTTGCTGTTTTTCTTTCCTCTGTTCTCTGTCTTTGCTTTCCTTCTGTTCCTTTCCCACCTACTCCTTTCTATTTAAGGTATATCACTTGGCTGCCACAAACATCTGGAACAGTATGGAGGGAAACCAAGCATATCTTCACCCACTAGTGGTTAGTTCAGTGTACCCTTCATGCCTCTTTAAGTAATTAATAAAATCAGTCAACGTGAAAATGAACAAAAAAAAAAAAAAAAAAAGAATCTCATCTTCCGGTGCTGAGGTTGAGGTTTGTGAACCATCCTACAGTATCAATCCCCCTCAGTACTGTGAATTTCATTTCTAAGTTTCTTTTCTTCTCTGCCAGAGAGAATAGAAACTGCAAAGTTAACATATATAACAAAAAAAAAAAAAAAAATGACGACCAGCTCTTTGCTCTTTGCCTTTCCCATCTCTGATATCAGGTGTCCTTTCATGTGTGTGCCGCAGACACGATCGCCTCCGCTCGACTCTTGAAAAGCTCCGAGCGTGTTGGTTCAGTGCAGCTTGATTGGTTTGCAGGAGCTCATTTCTCAGCCGAGCTCTCGCAGGATGTTTGCAGAGTTTCTGAGGCCGTTTGAGCCTCGTGCGCTGTCAGCCTCCTCTTCTGCAGGCAGCCCTGGAAATTGAAGCCTTCATTTTCCCCAAAGAGTGGGATTTCTGCTTTTTTTTTTTTTTTGTTAAACAATCTGTCAGTTAGAATCACATCCTCCCCTGCAGACTCAGAGTCTCTCGCTTAATAAAACATTTTTCTCTGTTAGTTAAGTTTGCAGGTTTGTTTCTGTTTTGCAGTTGAGTCTGAGCATTTGAGGTTGTTTTCCAGTTTTCTACTTTGGCTTCATACATACACTTTTTTTTCTCCATTTTTTCCATTGACATCTTTAATCACTAGACATCCCAATAAGAAGGCCTTGATTAATCCTCCAGTCGTGTGCAAATTGGATGAATTTACCAGTTTTCTCTCTCAAAAAACATTGTTCATTTAATCTGTTTTCAGATCAACGGTTGAGACTACAATTGGTGTTCAGGCACATACCAATTCATCAGGCGGACACACCTCCTCTCCAAAACTCCCACATTTATGTTTGCTTGAGCCCCCACACCTCACTCCCCTCAACCCCACAGGAAACACACCTGTTGGTAATTCTCACAATGAATCACAACATTCAATAATACGTGGAACATGAAGAGATGTCTTTTGACTTAACGTGTTCAGACAGTAATTTTGTAATATGGTCACTTTAGATGTTAAAGAGCTCTGTAGAGAGGAGGGGGACTGCCGGGTTGGGTGATATATACCTGTGGGCTCTTCACTGCAAGCAGCACATCTCACATTACACATCTTTTTGTCCATTTTTAATCATAATAATAATGAAAAGTGTTGACTAGAGCAACTTCAGTTTGCGTTCTGAAATCAGTGATGCCTGAATTTAACTCAATGGAAGGTTGAGACTAGTAACTATGAACACTGAGAGTACTTACTGCTCAGACCCAGATTCACGCTTTATTAACTCCAGGCCACACGTTGTGGAATGAAGTAGACATAAAACAAAACAGCATTGTAATGCTAAACGACGAGAATAGATCTTTAGCACAAACAAAGTCGTTTAAGGAGAAGCAGATCGTTACTCAAAGATGCACCCAGTCCACATTCTGTCCTTGGTTTATTTGTCTGAAATAATAATAGTCTAAACATGCACTCATGGTTTGCAGTGTCCAGTCCTGCTATGAGAAACTGGAAAATTACAAGCAGCCCCGTCACCCCTGTCGTTTTCACAAAAGAGCTTCATTGCTGAAAGCGCGCACAGCCACAGTCCTGTCCAGCCAAGTCGTGTGTCGTGAATTGGCACAAAGAGAACAGGTAGATGTCTCGCAGAGGAAGGCTTTCACTCCAAAATGAAACACCTGCTTCATCCCTCTTAATGTAAAAAACAGGTCATCTCAGGTTTTGCATCCATGTGCTCACACTGGAAAATTCTATTGGCAGTTGTTTTTTTTCTTGCTCTCTTCTCCGATTATTTGATATTGAAATGAAGTGTGAAAATTCAATAATAATCAAAAAAGCTTGTGAGGATGAAGGTTTTTGCAGTGTATTTTCAGCATAAATGATCTCAAGAGGATGATTTTTTTTCCCCCTAAACTGATATACAAGCATTAGATTGCTTGTAAAACCCATAAAAGTCTCAAATAAACGCATTCATTACTAATAATTCTCAGAATCATTTGCTCATTTTTGCCTCTTCTCCTCTTCTTGCTGTAAGTGGTTCATTTTCTTTCCATGAAACAGTGAAAATTAAGTTGTGTTCAGGAGGTGAAGGCCCCGCAGGCTGACAGCGGCCTGTGAAATATGACACGTTACTGGCTGCCCTCATAGCAGCCGCTCAGCGCTGAACAGTAGTTTAAAGAGTGATGGCACAAAAGCAGGACAGCACTAACATGAAAATAGAGAGTCACAGAGAGCAGCCGCCTCGGTGAAACTTTACTCGGACAGACGATACAGTTTTTAATTTCAGCCCTCAGCAAATTGGCGCCACCCTTCATTAGCCTGCCCTGACCTGCTCATTAATTTACATTCCCGCTCTAATTGGGTGGCGGTGTGTGTAATGGGTCCTGTATTCTTTCGCTCTCCATCTTGAATAGAAAAGATATGATTAACAAAAGTGACATCGGTAGGAGTGTCACGCTTTCGCAGCTCAGTCTCTGTCACCAGGACGGCCAGGAGCCACATATGAGGAACCAATGCTGCTGTCTGAAAGGATGAAAGTTTAATTCAATGAGGAGGAGGGGGTCTGCTCGCTCGCTGCGTCACGAGTATGAACAGCAACGATGTGCTCACATGGCGTTTCAAGTGGCTCGAGCCACTTTGCCTTCTTTGACCAATGTTCCAAATGCGGCTGATCACATGTTACGGTCCTATGATTACTGTGAATGGAGCAGCTGCTGCAGTTCCTCTAATAAGTGTGCAAAAGTTCCCATTTAACAACCTACGAGTATCTGTGTTTATTTACTTCAGAGGCTAAGCGGAGGAACTTTTCTCCTCCGCACCATCTCGAGTTGTTTTTGGCCTGTGAGTCGCTCTGCCGTTATTGTATATTTGCCTGACACAAAGGTTAAATTAATGCTTTGTTCTTAATTGGATCTGAATTCATTAGTGTAGAGCCCACAGTGAGGCTGTTTGTGTTTGTTTAGAACCGGCGGTGTGTTGTGGTAGCCTTGAACAACTGTAAATTACAAATTGCTGCGCGTATTCAAAGGGATACTATGGAAACTGCTTTTTGATGTCTTGGACCACGTATTTGTTTCATCGTGGTAAACTAATTCTCGTGGTTAGCAGAGGTTAGCTGTGGTTATCTGTTTTCAGATGGTGGATCATATTGTTTCTGGTAACAAACTGGAAAAGTCCATTAGTCAAAAATTCTGAAAGGGTTAAAACAGCAATTTTTGTGTTGCCTGTAGGGATGATTCTCACTTTCATTTGTAATTATTGTTTTAAAACGTATAGAAAAGGCCCCTTTCATTGACCTTCCTGCAGTAAAGTGCATTGTTATGAGCATAATCTGTGATCTGACTCTCTGACCTGACTCACATACAGCATAAACTATATAGCTAAAAGTTCGTGGACGACCCCTGACTTATGGTTGTGCATTACATGGTCGCCCATGCAGATACGCACAGAGACTGCTGCAAACATTGTCCCCTTTTCACACTCAGTGAGTCTTAGATTTGAAGCGCTTTCATACGTTGCTGCTGAGCAAAAGCTGCTGATTCGTCCACATTTTTAAACCTCCATATGCTGCATGGCTCCGCTCTGCTGAGCCCTTAATTCCTCTAACAGTCGTTTTATTCCCCAACCTAAAAGGGAATCATTAAAGACTCAGTCCAGGTGTGTCACCAGCATCAATAAGAGCTCTGTACGCTGACACTGGATCTGCTGCTGGAAAATGTTTTTGCACTACAAGTTTAATATTGCCGTTCTGTAATACTGCTGCTGATACCCTTCAAAGGCTTGACTTGTCTCTCACCTGCGACAAACTGCACTCTGTGCTGCATTTATGAGCAATGTTCCATGCATAGCTGAATTCATGACTGACTAAACGTAAATGTGTATGTGGGTTTGGGTCATCTACCAGGAAAAACAAAATGAACTAGTTTCCGAAGTCGACTGCTAAGATGAGAACACATGGATATCTTTAGTTTATAGGAGGTTAAGATTAGTAAGAGGCCCGAGTCTGGGAGGGCTTAGGAGCTGCTCCTGCCAGGCACAACTCAGGACAGAAAAGTCCAGCATACTGGCTGCTGCTCAGACAAGTTGTGTGTAAATGCATACTGCAGTTTGTTTCCTTCCCTCTGCACACACTGATGAAGCTGCTGTGCATCATTTCCTAGCTGTCACGTGGTGTCTGTCTTATACACTGGTCTATGGCAGGAGTATAACTTTTATATTGTACTTATTTTATGAATCTGTTTTTAATTGGGACTCACAAAGTTCTTGGTGAAGTTTCAGAAGTCCTGACTTAAGCCATTAATATGGCTCATTTATTGTCTAATGACACAATAAGGTGTTGACTCTGAGCATTACGGCTGGGACTGGTTTCAGACCAGTGCATCAACATTCTCATAGTGTTTTTGTTTTTCTAATCTTAAAGAGCTTTATTGATTATGTGCTGGTGGCAGTTCTCATCTGATTTACACTGAGGTCAGTGTTCGGTTGGTGTCACCATATCAAATGTCAGAATGACTCCCAACACAGCGATCCATCATGAACAGACAACATGTCGTCCAAGTTTGGAGGAAAATCAGCCAGCTGTGAGCTTTATTCCTTACTTTATACCATCTAAGCTGCTCTTTTCCTCTCTGAAGCGTGGTAACATGTGACACCATATGAACAGATGTTTCATGTATTATAAGTGTACAAGCGTACTTTAGCTCCTCACTTTTTCAGTTATTGGTGAAACATCCCGACTATTAGAACCAACGAAACAACCAACAGTGAAAACTCAACAGTTAAAGCCTTTAATAAAACAGTGATGGCACATAGTTTAATGGTTTTTCAGTAAATAAACACAACAGTGATGCAACCGCAGGTGACGAATTGCTGTTTCAGTTTTTTAATATGCAGTCGCTGGCTGCAACGTTGCTAAACGCTAAACCACAGTGATTCGACGTAGAAACAAAGCAAAAGTCCACACAGCACAACCAACTGAAACGAGGGCTCAGAGACTTGAAACGGCCTCCGGAGCTCCGTGAAGCTTTCTTTGTGAAGGATTTTTGAGGAATTCTGCTGATCCGGTCCCTCGGTTCTTCCCGGATCTTCCTTTTCCCTCTGCAGTGAATGTGATGACTGTGGGAGATCTGTGCGCTGATCCCACATCAGCACTCCCTAATTGGAGAAACTTGGGAAATAATAATTTGGGCCTGGGAGGAGATGATCAGCTTAGAGGCGGCCCATCCTTCACATGCTGACCCTATCTTTCTACCTCCTCATCTCAGGTGATTAGAGAAATTCCCCGGACCCTGTCAGAAACTCCGAATCAGCACACTCATACACTGAGGTGAGTGTGTGTGTTTGTCTGTAATCTGTGCATGGATGTAGTTTGATGGGAGCGTTTGTTCCTTTACCGCATGTCTGCTTGGTGTAACTGCACAGTGCTGTACCAGTATTAAGATCTTTTACTTTACAAAAAGCAGCAATACAGCAGTTTAAACATTAAGAGGATCTGTATTAAACTTTAATTTGAAGGAAAATTCCCGTATTTGTCAACACCGCCATTGTCTCTCACCACCTCAACTGCAGATACTTGGGAAACAAAAACAAAGCCCACTGAGATCTGAGCTGGAACTGTAGCTTTTAGTTAACATTGCTCACACAGGAGGAACTATTGCGTTTATTGGGGACTATTTCCAGCTGCGGATTAATACGTATTTGTTGTACTAGTGAGTATTTAGGACAGCAGGATGGTGTATGTGGGAGTTCAAATTGAGTTCAGATTGATTCAGTGCGGCTCACTGATGTGTTTTTCATTTAGTTTTTGGGCTACAGTGGCTCTCATTGCACAGAGGAATAGGATATATGAGGCTTTGGATTCACTCTCAGTACTTTATAGTAGCATCAATTCATTGCTGATTTTGGTAGTTAAGGGGATCTGGGTTGGCAATGAGAAAAATAGACCCCGCCTTTGAGTCCAAATTAAAGTGAATACAGAGAGCATTCCCTGGAAAATCCCCAAAGCTGTTGTTGTGAACTGCAGCTTCATTTGATGTGTTTGATCCAACCTGGTGCTACATGCATGGTAGTCTGCTAAATGTAATTCCTTATTGTCATCATTATTAGTAAAATAAAGACGCTCTATTGTCTTCACACTCTTTATTGTTGTCGCTGATGAAAAAGTGCTGTGGTGTGTTCATAATCTCTTATACTCTTGCAAACATGTGCCATTTTCTCACATTCGCCGTTGCTTCTTCTCAATGGACACAAAGCAAACCACGGCTTCACACTGACATCTATAAACCAGCGTGAATACCCAGGTTGATGAACAGGGTTTCAGAAAAGTATCCAGTCACTGTAGTTGTGAGATAAATGTAGTGGAGGAGGTAGAGTGTGACATAAAATGTAGATACTCAAAGAATATCAAAACTGTACTAGAGGACAGTTGAGGCAGTGTTTTAACGAAGTGAAGCGGAGCAGAAAGCAGGTGCCTCTCCTGAATTCAGGCCTACGCAGCAGCTGCTTCGGGGTGCGATGGGAGCCGGTCGTCTCTTTCTGTTGGCTCTGTTTTACTGGTGCGAATAAATACAAAGGCACAGAGCAGTCAGCTATACTCTGGCACATAATGTCATGTTGCCAGAGCGGTTAAACTGATTTCACAGGTGTTTCCTAAGGCAAGAAAACAGAAAATGGCTCTATAAAATCAAACAGAGGCGCAAAGAGAGGCGATACTAGAAACCATCACAATTGCTGTCGTGTGACTAGACTTGTAGCTTCATTTACTGCCAAGGGACTGAAAGAAAGAAGTGTTTGGTGGCAAGCATGTCAGCTGTAGTGTGCATGTACTCAACATTTGTAGCAGCATCTCAGTGTGCCGCAGCTTTGTTTGGTCGCTTATCTTCTCTCCAGCTGGAGAAACTGAGGGAGCAGGAGGCTGGTTAGATTATTTCAGTCCGAGGACAAAACCACAGGTCAGGTTTGGGTCAACTGAGACCGCAGTTCATCTCAGGATTAGCCCCCGTTGTGACGAGTCTGTGAACGTAGAATTCAGAGGTCTCCTCTGCGTTCCAGTATCATCCACAAACACAGAGGCCAGCAAACATCCCAGGAGTTCACTGCATCATGCATCAGACGGTAACTTGGTCCGAAGCCGTGAATGTGAAGCTCAGATTTCTTGCTTAAAACAATCTGTTTGCAGTGAGTGCCAAAGCAGATTAAAGTCAAGATACTGGTGTATCTTCATCATCTCAGTGGAGGTGCTGGATCTGTGACCGGGGTCATTACAATCAACCTATTTTTTGTGATTCAGATGTGAGGCCTTGATCAGAATACACAGTGACCATAGCAACCATGCCATGCATATGCAAAGTGTCAGCCAGGTGTTCCCATTTGTATTAATATGTAGATTATGTTTTGGGATTAATGATTTATCTTAATGCATTTACGATGAGCTGCAGACATGCAGCTTCTGTGAAAAACCCAACAATGTGTTCACATTTCTTTAGAAGTTTACTTTCAACTTGGAGACGTGATTCTCCCCCGGGACTTAAATATCTACAAGTCGCTCTTAGATTTAATATTCACCCTTCACGTCTGTGTTTTATGTTTGTGCATGAGTGTACACATGCCCTGCAGCATCCATGTTTTTGACTTTTTTTTTTTTCTTCTTTAGCTTTATTCTTCAAGGAAGTTGACTGAGCACTCTTTATGTTTTCCATCAACGACCTGCTTCATATTTCACCGGTTTCCACACTTTCTAAAAGCATTCTGACAGTGAATATGTATTTTTAAAAACTTGGAGATTAAATGCTTGGCTCCGAGGCACCTTGAAATAATTTGTAGAGGGATGGAAAACTATTACTCGTGCGACTGTCTGGTGTTAGCATGCTAATGATTCTGAAGAAAGGTAGAGAAAATAGTTATGGGAGAGGGGGCTGGACAAAGAGAAATACATGACATAAGACGTGTGGGGAAAGGTGAAAGAGACAGGAAGCGGAAAGACACAGTTGACAGGGAATCTGGCAAAAAGAGAAGAGACTGAGAGAAGAAAAAAAACATGCCTTTAAAGGCAGAGACTGACAGATTGCGTGTTTGGCTGAGGTCGCTAATTACCAGACGTTGCGTCATATGTTGTTCCTAATTTCTCAAAATAATGCAGGTACTTGACATGAATGGCATCAGAATTTCTCACTTTGAAATTTGATGCTGTATTATGTTTCCTTTTTTTTTTTTTTTACAACACATGTTATGCACAGACCTGCAGATGATGTTCTGGGTCATTGAGCTGTGACAGTATGTCTTAGTTTGTGAGTTTATTTTCAGCAGTGTGTGCTGCAGGTTGCATATCCAACATAAACCTTTTCTGCACAATGTGCAGTGTCTCCTTTTCCTTAAGATTACAGAATTTGTTCGTACAAGTAAAGTAAAACTTTACCTTTTCTTTCACCAAAAGAATTTAACAATTTAGCGATTTTATCAAGACAGATGCAGACTTTGTCCCTTTAATCAAACAGATATCATAGCACTGCAGTAATCTGATGAGTAAAAACATCGCAGTAATGTCTTGAATGATCAGTGTATCACTTCTGAAGTTTGTTAAATAAAGTTGTTTTGAACACAGTAAGTAGGAAAAGTTATACCAGAAACCCTACCTGGGGTTTCCCCTCTCACAATGTGTAATGTGATGATTTACGCCTTTATGCCAGAACATATTGATTGTGTCTGAGACATGCTGGGAATTAAAAGCAGTAGAGGTCTTCACAGCTCCAAAAGTTTGGACCTGATCCAAAACCTACCTGAAGCAGATGTGTTTAAATATATATATAATACATGAAAGGCAACCAAGGACAGCGAGACCCCGTCTGAAAGAGACCTGAAGATAGACCTGATACCAAAGGTGGCTGACCCAAATAGAGAGAGCAGCTAGTAGAGAGTTATTATAGATTAGCTTTATGAAATTCCAATTTTTTTTCTCGATAGCATTAGGTTGAAGAAAGATTGAACAGTGATTTTACTGCACAATAAATTCTGGAGGAAAAGAGTAACCGACGTGAAAAGATGGGGGTGGGGGGGGGGGTACAAGCAAAGAGATGCAGAAGAGTGAGGAGGGGAGATAAGTAAAGAAGCAGGCTGAGAGAGGGAGAACGGGAGGATGGATGAATGGTGGCGTGGAGGAAAAAAAAAGAGATTAAAATGTGTAGAGGAGGAGAAGCAGAGGTGGGCAGGCGGAGGAGGATAAAGTGGAGAGGGGCATATGACGGCCTGGCAGGTCTCCAAAGGCTCCCGGCAGCGATCCAGCTGCTTCTGAAGGCCACTTCGAAAAGCCCGTTAGCACTGCCAACAATACAGGAAGGGAAGCAGAAGGCCTGAGAACGAGAGGGAGAACAGGTGAGAGTGAAAGATGGAAGAGAAGGAGAGAGCTAGAAATGAAATATGGAGAGAGAGCGCAGGAGAGACGCTCATGGTGAAGCAGGGAATGTTCCCAAGAAAGAGGGAGAAAAACAAAGATATGAACTCAGAATCCTGCTGTCACCACTGTGACAAACACAGAAACGACTAAATAATCACGCAAACAAATGGTTCATTCTGGTGGCTCAGCTGGGAAAAGCTCGACTTGTAGGGATGATCATTTTGTGCAGACTGAATTCTCAGCCTCTGGATACAGTTGTATGAAGTCCAGGCATTACAGTTTACAGTCACTCACTGATTAGGGCAAGTGCGGCTTGAACTTTGTAATTTGCAAAAAAGTCGAGTATCCAGGAAGACTGTGCCTAAAAGAAACTGATTTCCCACAGCGTGAGCATCACCGGGGGATTCTCATCTTTAAGTACGGCAAGACACGTGTGCTGGAGTTTTGACTTCACAGCTGGCGAGCTCACAGGGGACTGAGAGAAACAATCATCTCCCCAGGTAATGATTATTCCTGTGAGACTTAAGGTACCAGTGCTTTCTACAGTACGTTCAAGGAACACAATCTCTCAAAACAGCAAAGACCAAAAGTTATATATAGAGAATGTCAGTGTCTCTGTCTGTGCTGCTGAAAAGGTTGACAAATTGATTTTGAAGTAACTTGGCAAATGGAACTGTCTGCAGTCCTATTTCATGACTAAAATACAGCGCACACATTACATACTAAATATGTAACCTGATATACGGTCAACAAGAAGAGCTTCCAGCTTGCTGTGTTTTAAATAGTGTATGTAAGCACAAGTTCACCTTGTGTACAAACTGGTGCACTTAAACTTAATTTAGGAATAAGCCAATAACTGAGCACTGATAGTCTTTATATCTGAATAGAAGCAAGTAATGAAAGTGTCATATCAAATCAGCATCCTGGTGTCAGACCTCTGTCCGAAATGGAAATTCTTGATCAAAGAAGAGCAATAACTAAAATCTAGCCTGCAGGCATGAGGAGAAACTGTGGCCTTTGTGACTCTAGAGATGAGGGGAAATGTATCAGGGTGAGCCGTGCGAGCCTCCTACAGCTCTCCAGATAAACATGAAGTCTAAGTGAAACCCGAAGTAAACAGACAAAGCTGCCCAACTGCACAAGGATATACTTTAAAAACTTTAAAGTAACTCTTTAAAGATTTTGCTCATGCTGCATCAAACATCAGAGGGCGTTTTTACATCTCCCAAAACGGCATGCGCCAGGAGTTCAGACACGTCTGTTCAGAGAATGCCAGCGCGGCTGTCCACGGTGCTGAAAAGGTTGAAGTAATTTGTCAAATTTAAGTGTCAGTATGCCTTTTTGCATATCAAAAGTACATCAAATGCTAAATAATGAAGCGGAAACTCTCATATTTGCCTCCTAAATCGAAGCAGCATCAAAAAGCGCCATCATCAAGTGTCCTGCATCAGATGTCTGTCCCAAAACAACATTTTCTGTCAAGACAAGACCTACAATAAAGCCTGCAAATATGAGAAGGAAAAGACATAAATGTCTAAAATCTGAAAATAGAAAAATAAATGAAAGGTCAGATTTACAATGTAGGCGATGAAAACCTTGTTTAAAGTTATAATGCTGAACACTTCAGTCCTGTTGAGATCACAGCTCTGTTCAAAATGACACATTTGGACCACCGGGGGCAGCAGACGCACCTTGAAGGGCTACTGTGCTTGAACTGAAACAGAAGACAGCAACTAGTGTATCTGTTTGCAGCACAGCTGAACAGATTAATGTTGGATTCAGACATATTATACAATGTTGTCTTTCACAGTTTGCTCAGTACGTCCAGACATCATTTCCTCTCAATTGTATAGGATGCAAATACTTGGAATTATTGTAACTGTCTGTAGATACTATTTAAAATGGAAATTTAGAAAATTAGAAGTGGAAACAGATTATCATTCATCCACTCCTGCAGGTGATGCAGGTGTCTGTGATCTTTTTCAAGCTGCCGTCGTTTAGCAGGATTTTCTGAAACACGCTGCAAAAGTCACATTAAAGCATTAGATGGCTTCAAGATCCTCCTTGCCTCAAGATGCTTATGAGAAAGGGGGTACTCGTCCTCCCATCTTCTGCTTTACATCCTCCCTTTTCTCTCTCTGCTGTATCTGACGGGCAGAAATGTTGTTAAAAATAACCAACAAACCCTCTCTGCTCGTCTCTGGTGTGACTACAGGACCAACAAAGGAGTGAAAGAAAAGCCTGTTGGCATTTTAAAAAGTTCCCTGTCACTTCACACAGAATAATGGCTGCAGGAAATATCCTCCCATGAGGCCTTATGATAATAGGTCCATATGTGCCGGCCACAGTGATGGTAATTAATTGCTACACAAAACTTGTGAGGTCGCTCTGCGGAGTACAGTGACCTCCAGACATGAGTGCAATGACACAGTGGGATTTTTTCAGAGCTGAGAGCAGCATCAGGGGACGTCTGGGACAGAGGGGGGGCAGATTAGTTAACAATTTGACCTTTCCCATAAGGCACCAGCTCATCGCCTCATTCCTTTTGTCATGAGATTAGAGAATTTAAATGCAGTGGGAGGTCAGCGGGGGATTTACGGTGCAGCACTGTCGACGAGACTCTGTCACCGTCTCTAACTCATCTCTGTGGTCATGTCACCAAAGAGGGGGGAGAAGGTGAAATAGGTGAGTGAGGAGACAGGAAGAGGAGGGAGGCGAAGGATGGGAAGAAACAAGGAGAGAGAGTGAGAGACAGACAAAGGCAACAAAAGACAGAGCTGAGGAGAGAGGGAGGGGGCGAAGGACAAAGAGGCAAAGCAAAGGCTGAACGGGAGCGAAAACAACAAAGGACATCAGAAGAAACTGGGATGGGAAAGATGAGGGAAGAGAGGAGACAAGAGAACGGTGATATGAGGGAGGCAGTGAAAGGAGAGACAGAAGGGAGGAAAAGGAGAGGTAGAAGGAGGAACAGGAGAGCAGTCATTTGATGAAAATGGAGAGTGTCAGAGTCAAGAGGGGAGGAAAAGGCTTTACAAGACACGCTCAGACTGGATGGAAGAGAAGATGAGAAGAGGGAGAGTTTTGATGGTGGCGAATGAAAGCAAGGGAGCGAAGAGAGCACAATGAGGAGCCACTGGGGACGTCGTGAGACAAAAGAAACTGAACTGAAATGAACCGGCACCAGTTCTAAAAGATAAATGAAAAGACAAGTGATCACATGGGGGGGTTTTGGAGTCCCGCATGTCCACATCCCCAGTTTCAGCATACTTGATCCCGAAGCATCATGGAGTAAGCGGCTCCTCGGAAACCTGGAACAGCATCTGGATCATTACTTCAGTTCTCTTTGGGTGCCTTCAATAGAAGTGAAAAGTAGAAAAGTAGAAACAGCTACCACTGGTGTCTTTAAGCAAAAGTCCTCCTCTTCACCACCAGACAAGAACGTTAAAATATGAAAAATGATAAGTGGTCCAATCAGGAACTTTCCATGTTGGAATGTGACTTTTGGACTTTTGTCATTTGCTTTGCCGTGAAAAGTAAAAGTCCAACAAGAAGATTTTGTTTACACAGAAAAAAAACTGCAAAGCAAAAGATGCACCAGCTCCATCCTTTTAACAACTGCTGTGAAGATCACTGAATCTGACTCTGTAACCTCAACACCAGCAGCTTGAACTGGGACGCTCAGATGTGCAAATGTGTCTCGGACTGTGAGTGCGATGCATTAACACAGAGAGGTGCTCAGTCGTGGAAAACAGCTGTTGTGCCGCTGGATGCCAATTCTGTTGTCATGGCAACTCGATTGTCTTTGACCGTGTCCCGATCCCCAGAGACAGAGCAAAGAGTGGAGATCTCAGAGGACTTTGATGCAGAGTGAGTCAAAAACATCTAAAAAAAGAAAAAAAAAAACTTGGCCCCTGGTCCCACTGGAGTGCTTTTTACAAAATCCCTTTTATGTGAACTCTGGAGGGTGTGACTGAAAAGATTATAGACTTTCGGTGCTTAATCATGAGCAATTAGCTAAAAAACACCAAACAAAATAAATGAATAAAGAACATTATTAAAGGGCCTCTTCATTAATTTTACACATGAAGATCAGTTTACTTGTCACAGGACAACAAAACCTGTGAAAACAGTCTCATGTCCTCTGTCATCAAGGTTATCACAACTTTGTTTGTTTGAGGCTTCAGATTTCTGACGGGAAGCCTCCAGGACAAACCGTGCTCACTCATCAGAGAGCAAGGGACTATGGAAAGATGCTACTGAGTTCATCATCCCATCACTACTGTCACAACCTACACAGAGGAAGCATGAGCGGACTTCACAGGTCTCGGTTTTGACTCAATTACAAACAGAGCTGCTGGAAACCAAACCGAACCAAATGTGCATGAACTAATTTTCCAAAAGAAAAAAAAAGAGACTTGAAAGTAACATGACCCAATTGAAAATTTGGTCGACCCAAAGAGATGCAAATAGTCAGCGAGTGCCAGCAGCGGCTACAGAAAGATGCTCTACCTATTAATAGCAACCATGGTCATACATCAGACAGACAGAACAGAATGAAATGTGCACAGAGAAACTGTTCAAGTGCTTCCATACGCAGTATCTCATTCATTAACTCTTGACCATGTATGAAACTTGCCACAAGAGTCTTAATTAACAGTTACCAGGAGGGTCTGGCTCTGTGATCTTCAGCCTTGAAGGATTTTGCTTTGAGTTTCTTGAGGACGCTGTGCACAAATGATACAAAAATATAGATAGATACTGTATTGTTCCCAAATTGGGAAATTCTTCATATACATGTAATAGCAGCTTTGAACCATCTTTGGACGATGAGATTCATGCACATATTACAGTTTAGAACTTGGAAAACTTGAAACTCAACATGTCGGCAGAGTTTTACCTCAGCAGGTTTTGTTTCATCCCAGGAAAACAACACTGATGCCACATGGCAGGCTGCAAATTTCTGTGTAGCTAAAAAAAACAAACTGTAAGATGATCACAGATTGCCACAGTAGGCTTTGCAAACTGCACCGGCGAGACAGCAAAACTGTAGAGTGCAGCAGGGAGCTGCATGTCTGTGGAGCTGCTGAACTCAACCAGCTATCCTGCTGCTGGTGAGAGGAGGCCTGTAACACGCTCAGGCTCTACGAGAGGCCATCAGCAGTGCTTCCTTTAAGATGCTGCACAGGAGAATCTCTGCTGCTGCTGCTGCTGCCGCTGCTGCTCCGTAGGCATCATCTGCTCTGAAATATGTCAAGAATGTGCTAGTGCTTAATTAATTGCTATTAATAATAAAGTAGTCAGCTGAAAAAATGACGACGTAACGGTTCCAGCTACACTGAAAAGTGTTGTAAAGACAATACTTTCTGCAGCGGCTAAGCTGATTATTACAAAGTAATAGAAATGAGCCATGCAGGTGTTGTTTTTCTCGATACGTCTACTGAGTGAACTGAAACAAGCGTTAAGACATGTAATTTTTTATTTACAGCAGCAATTTGTGTCACATGAGGCTTAGTGTTTTTGCCATTTTCAGCCTGTTTACTGCACCGTCTTGCGGTGCCTGAGCATGGCAGCTTACCAGCCTGGTTTTTCTGCTGATAAGTATAAGCATTTATAGCAGCATATTTCAGACTGCCATTAAGTCATTGCAGTGGATTTGTCACAATAAGTGGATTCACTTACAGAGGAGACATAAAATCACACTGAGATTTTGCCTACAGTTCAACTTTGGTAAACTTCAACGCATGAATTAGTGCTGTTGACCAAATGCAACAATCGTGCAATCAACCTTTGAGGGAACTCCAAACAAGAGAATCCAAAGTGGGGGAAGCAATTAAAATAGGCATTCAGCACCATCTCACCTTCTCTGCTGGAGCAGAAACTGCTCCACAAAGTAAGTTTGCAACAGTAACATAGTCAGTTGTACAAGTACATACATTTATTATCAAGTTAGCAACAGCATGCTTGGCAGGCTAGCTCCACCATTTCCTGGTGTGACAGAACACTACTAATGTATTGAGCCTCCAGTCCATGTGTACATAAGACTTTTTTAACAGGAAAAACTACAAAAAGACTACAAAAATGAAAAACAATACCCCATTCTGTCCATTGTTATTTCCCTATGCTTAATTCTCTGCCAACCTGCAGTACTGTTTGGCAGCCCTCACTCTAATTTTCGCCATGAACTTTCCAACTGCACATGAATGCACCACTTGACTTAATACAGCTTAAGTAGAGATTTGTAAGCATTAGTAGCAGACGGTAAGCTGCATCTTTCTTGCTGTGAAAACGAGATTTCATTGAGAGATTTCATCGTATATGTTGAGAAGGTCCAGAGGACGTTGATGAGCGGTGAGGAGGTTTGTACGAGTGAGGTTCAGTCGATGTTCCTATTGGTCGCTGACAGAAGTCGATACGTATTTGAATAATTCAAATTTGCCACTAAACTCTGCCAAAAGAAACAAAACACTGTGCAACTGTCCATACATGCGGACATACTTGGTGTTTTGAATGAAAACACATGTGCGCTCAGTGATTTGTGCAGATAAACAGAGAGACGTCCTGATTTCCAATGAAACACACTGGCTGGAGTGCAGATGGTAAAATTAATTGCCTTTGGCAGGCTCTAGTAGCTCTTCATCTTTTTCTTTCTCACTCTCTCATTTCATCTTTTTCCTCTCCTCCTCTCTCCTTTGCTCCCCTCTGCTCCTCTTCCTCATTCCTTCCCTCCATGTACAGAAACACAATGTGCTGAACATTTGTACCAGCCAACTGTTCGCCGACACTCTTGTTGTGCTGTTCATGTTAATTTGTAAAGCTGACCAGCCTGCAGCAGCTGACGTAGCTGCACGCAAAGCATCTTTATGTTTTAATGAACAGTGAAGATGTTATCACGTGTTTGAACCCTTTATCTGCAAATTCTCCCAGTTTGCATCAGTGCGGATCGCTTTGAAAACCACACCACAGCTTTTCTGCTTTCATCCAAGCTAGTTTCACTTCACTTCAGTAGAATATGCATAGCAGAGACTTCAGGCTTGCTTTGTGTAGTCAGTCCATCACAGGGAGCATTAAGTCCGCTTGTGTTTCGTCAAAGATATTATTTATGTGATGTAGCGCAGTGCGAGGCCCACATTGTTTTGAAAATGCTTCTGCGTGGCTGTATTGAAGTGCTGGTGGGAAGCTCTGACAACAGTGACTTAAAAGTAAGCTGTCGCTGAATTATCCCCATTGCCGTTGTTTATTGCATGCTCAGTGGGTTTGATTTCTGACAGCAGAGGTTTATAATGTCCCCATTTACCATAACATGTATTAACAATATGTTTCTGTGATCTGCTAACCAAAACAATGTTTTTATTTACAGTAAGTGAATTGCTGTATCATCAGCTGTAGAGCATTTTAGTCTCTTTTATTAATTTCCATAGTTTTATGGTACATTTACTTGATGGTCCAGTCTCTGAGCTCTCATCAGCCTTATTTCCAGCAGCAGCAGGCAGCTATTTTCAGCAAACAAGCTCTGATAAACCCACTGTAGACTATCTGCCCAGCACCAAACAGACAGACAGATAAAGTAAAGCCAGATTTTTTTGTTTTTTTTTAGCAGTTGGATCAAAACTAAGCTCGAAGTAAAGGAGAGTGAATGCTGGACTTAAAATCATAAGGTGGATACAAGCACGTCTCCAGCTGGATGATAGTGTTGTTAAATGTCTGTTAGAGGCATAATTAGGACAATGCCTGCTAACAGGTTAGCCGTAGCAACTTTATCAGGTGGCACGTCAGGTTTTGTGTGCCTGTCAGGTGTTTTTTTCGCCTCTCGTGACCAAAAACTGTGATGAAGCTTAACGTTGTGTTAGTAAATTTCATTTCATTAAGTAAAGTCTGCAAAACCTTACTTACATTGCCAGAGACTGAAGTAATTTCAATCAAAAAATGTCATATAACCAAGGGAGTTTCCACTGGCGGTGGATTTAGTCCAGTGGCGATTCCTGATGTATTCACCCATTTGCCCAGCGCTATTACTCACACACTCAGGAGTTGTGTTCCCTGTTCAGTATTAACACCATCCTCCAGACTTGCCTTCGGCAGCTGCAGTCTGAGCGTAGGGAGAAGCGGCGGCTGAATTATTGAACAAATCAAGGTCCCAGGCTATGTATTTATATGATATTGGTAATGAGGCCGCTGGAGATCGTGCCATCAGCTGGAAGGAGAAATAAGATCTTTATAAGCTCTGTAGTGTGTATGTTAGACCCATACTACACTGAACCTGTGCACAGATGATGACTTTTTACTGACCACATTATGCTCCACTTTCTTCCCCCAGGATCTGCTGCTTGTTCACTACATTTATTGTCCGTAATATCTCTAAATGCTCAAGTGGAGCACCTCTTAAACTAAATTATCTAAACCTAAATGCAGGTCATGCAGAACTCCAGAGGAGGAAATCCAGTGTGATTTTATCAGTTGTTCAATCCACATAAGAGGATGTTGTCTGGTTATCCTCTAAATATACCATCTACTCCTAGTCAAAATGTTGTTTGAGTGACTTGATGTTTCCAGCTTTACTGTACCTGAAAACATTAGTGCTAAAACAACTGTCACTTAAAAAGCCTATTTTAACCATTTGAAACCAAGCGGGAAAAATACCCCCAATTTCAAACCAATATGTCTCTGCAAACACACAAAACAAATCAGAAAAGAACACAGTGGAGTCAGTAATACTGTACATAAAACAACTCCCAGCCATTATTGGGATATTGGGGGTAGTTCAGTCAGGTGGGTATATGATGACATGAGCCTTGGGGACCAGTTTTAAGTGTCAGGCAGGCACTTTGTAGATTATAAGTAAAGACAGAGACCACTGAAGAGATCAAAACCGACAGCTGAAAGAACGAAAAAGCATCCTATGTAAGCAAGCAATTCAGCAGCGGCACTAAAGAAAACAATAAAAGGCGATGCCTGGTGTCTGTATGGTCTGTCCTGACATGTTACCATGGACATGGTTGTCTTTAGTAGCCTGTCCTCCAACTGCAACATCATACATAAAAGAAAACACATAAAAGAAGAATAAAGCTGACCTTACATTTCATTTTTGTTAATTAGTCCTATCACCTGTCATTTCAACAGTGTGCCCTCAAGGGCTTTAATTTACCGGTTATTTCAAAACAGAGTCTCATGGAGGTCAGGGTCTTGTTTTTCACCCACCAGCTGAAA
This sequence comes from Chaetodon trifasciatus, assembly GCA_037975065.1. Lineage (NCBI taxonomy): Eukaryota > Metazoa > Chordata > Actinopteri > Chaetodontiformes > Chaetodontidae > Chaetodon > Chaetodon trifasciatus. The sequence continues at coordinate 3,005,567 of JBBMOE010000031.1, read as the reverse complement.
AATATTACAAAAATATATATAATTACTAACAGTAGAAAACGGCCCTGTGAATGTAATTTTTCCTAGGTTCTGGAATCCTCCACTTCAAGCAGTTATTACCTGTCTTGTCTGTCTCTAAAGCTCATATTTCTGTCCTCCACTACTCTCTCTGTGATCTATTAAAGCACTTCCTCTTGCTGTGGATCACAAACTCAAACACAGCCGCAGAGAGAAACGAGCCACTGCAGAGCTTTAGGCTCGGTCTTTCCCTCACTCTCCTCTGCAAGACGCAACCGCCGGTTCGGAGGGAAACTGCGTGATTATTGGTCCACACACACTCCTCTCGCCACAGTCGAGTGGTTGGATGTGACGTGACTTCCCTCTGCACTCCACCGTCTCGCCCGATCGTCCATAAAAGGCCTGTTTTTTGCTGAGAGTTTCATCCCTGATCATTTTCTGCTGACTGGCAGCGGCTCACTTATCAGATCCCACCTCTCCCTAACCCTCGGCCCTCATCCCTCCATCCCTGTTACATTATATAAACTGTGGTTTAAATGTTAAATAACGGAGACTCTACTGAGGGAGAACTGCAGTGTAGAGGTCTTCCACGGGCCCCGACACAGTGTCGACTTCGGCCGCGCTCGGGCCATTTTTTATTTATTTTTCATAATAGTCTGGACTCGGGTCGGACTCATTTAACTTCTCTGCTTTCATTCTACCCATATCTGATTGGAGCACGCACAGGCCACTCTATGAAATATTGCTATATTAGTTATATTATAAATCTAAATATTATACAGACTGATGTTGTTCACCTGCATTTCACGTGGCCGTTCACGTGAGCATGCAGAGCATCAGGGAGAAGCTGCATCACGTAGCTTGGCTGTACTTTTTACTGCATTATGCTTCTCTGTAATGGACAGTCGGTATTCATATTTGGGGGCATGATCGTCAGTAACACTGGTCATTATGTTTGAGGCCTGTAATAAAGTTACTTTTTATTGTGTGCATGTTTGCATGTATCAGTGAGAGTGCACATTAGACAGAGCTGAAACTGATCCTGGTGTCGCTCTGTCCAGGGTTGGACAAGCTGAAATACTGCAGACTTTCCTGGGCCAGGGCTGAACTAAGGATGGAGTTTTTAGCCGTGCAGCACTCTATTGCAGAGTACTTCAGGAACTGTTTGTGTTACACTGTAGTTGAGGAATGAGGGTTTTTATTCAAACATTAGGATGCACAAACTGGAACCAACAGATGTACATTTAATATGTTTAATCACTCACCAATCATTAACCACCCTTGAGGCAAAACCATATTATGACTATGTGTCCTTAGTCTGGATGCAATTTTTCTGTTCTGGGGTCTTTAGAGAGTGCATGGAGCATCACATGTGCGGTATCCTCTCAATTAATCTCTGCTAGAACAAGAGATGATATGTTTATATCACCAAAACCTAGTTTCTAGTCTCTAGTCACAATGAGTGTTCATCACGGAGTCCCACATGGTTCAATTCTGGGTCAACTCAATTTTTTACTTTTATGCTAAACCCACAGGTCATTATCCTTGATCTACTGCTATGCAGATGACACCCAATTCTATATGGCCATTGATACTGATGATCTTACTGGCTTGAAAAATGCATCTCTAATATCAGTGCATGAATCACCCTGTCTTCTATTCAACTGAGCATGAGAAACTCAAGGTTCAACACTTATTGGTCCAAGACAAGAAAAGAGAGATTGTACTCAAAATTAATTATATCTGAGCACATTCCTTGACAGTTATCAACAACTTTGGTCAATCTTTCCAGTTGCATATAAGGAACATAATCAAAACAGCAGCCTAAGTGTTAGAAGTCACCTCTACAATTTTCTGCAAGGAGATACAACTCTGCAATGTTGTGTATGGGCTGTAATCGAGAACCCAAATTCTGGAATATAGTCCTTTTCAACACAAGGACAGAAACATCAATGGAGGCTTTTAACTGCTTTCCAAAAAATATTTTAGCCATGGTTTCACCTTTGATTTGTTGATGCATTTACACTGACTTTTTGAACAAATAATTGATCAAATTCAATAAACGAAATTTCATTCTCTGTCTTTTTTAACCTCATAGTTCAATAGTTCAATTCTAAACATCTACGTCAGCTATATGCCCTCTCAAAGTTACTTTTGAGTTGTTTTGACCACTTCATACAGAATTTCTTTTTCCTTCTCTTAAAGAAATACATCTGTGGTTCTTATTTTCCTGTGCTCAAAGTCCATGATCTATAGTTCAGCAATTTACTTGCCAGCTCCTCGTCACCATCTGCAAGTTAACAGGTCATGCCTTTGTTTCACATCAGCAGCTTTTCTGCTAATGAGATGCTGCCCTGATTGGCGGCTATACTAAGAGTGGAGCGAGGAGAGGCGAGTCTGGCTGTCATAGAGTACATTTCTTAATTAGTGCAGATTCTTAACTGAGCCTCTATAATGGTTTCAGATGGGGTTGCTAGGAGATTTTCATTAAGATGAAAGGACGACTATACTTAAAGTTGTAAACACAACACACACTGTCTCCTCTTCACTGTCATGTTTAAGAACATTAACAATATTCAAAGACAAGGTGCCACGCAAATGATGTATGGCCACTATAAGGCCAAAAGTATGTGGACACACCTGTTCTGATAGTTTTGTGTCCGTTAAGTCCGGGGCTTAGAAGTGAAGTCTTGTCTTTGTACATGACAATGCCCACATGCAAAAAGCAGAGAAATTATTCCTGAAATGTCCGAATGTCAGTATTTGCTGACTTTTTTTGTTTGTTCATTTCATTTTAAATGAAATATCTAACTGAATTTAGTTACTTCAAGGCTGGTTGGCCTGTTGCTGTGATTGGAAAGAGCAGTTTCCATTGCAGTCATATGGGAACCACAGTCCTCGACCTTGATGCGAACCGCTTTTCAGGTTCTTTAAATGGAATGAAGCTTGTATTTTGACTGAAATCGCTGCTCCGTTCTATTTCCAGTTCAGCATTCAGGTCAGACATGCTCAGAAAAGAGGTGGCGTACAGGTACAGCTGTGGCGATCATTGTCAGTTTGGCTTCAGGAAGTGTGGCTGGGTTTGTGGTGAAAGTTTTTCCTTTCACCATCTTATTTCTGCCAGAAATGATCCAAAGTTGGACCGTGGCCTGTTCCTACTGCAGCTAGTGCATTTGAGGTTTACAAGCGTTGTGAATAATAAGAACTTAAGAGGTCGTCCAGGAGCTGCTGCTTCACTCGGTCGCCATACCAGAAGTAGAGTTGTCTTTTGCTCTGTTCTAAACACCTTTACCCTGTTGTACTTTAAGAGCTCCAAGTTTGATAGCATTTACATTACAATTGAGTATGAAAGCCTTTCATTCACGCTCACACAAATGCACAGCCTTCATTCTTTGTGTTGGATGCTCTCTCACATACAGACTCACGGCTCAGCTGCTCGACTGCCAGCGCTGACACGTTGCTCAGTCTGCATCTGCCAAACGGTGCGTCACATGGAAGTGTCTGACATTCAGTAGCAACAATCCCAACAACACTAATCAAACAGCAGATACAAGGCGTACACACACACACACACACACACACACACACACACACACACACACACGCACACGCACAGCGCTCCGCTTATCAGCAGCTGGCAGCACAGGTCTGTACTCTCTCTATGTTAAGTTCGTTTCAATAGACGGCAAATTCAATGGCACTCCAGTTCACTCCAGTCCAAGTAAGTTCAGCTTGATTCCATTCAGCCCAGTTCACTTCAGCTCAATGCAATTTAACACTTTCAATGCAATTCTCAGCTTATAAGAAATGAGTCGCAACATGCATTTTTGTGATTGTGGTCAGCACAGCGGAGTTTGATAAAAGCAGCAGATTTAAAGAGCAGATACGTTTTTATCTGCGCTGTAGTCCCTTCACATATGTGGTCATAAAGCTGATATGGAGGACACGTTATTGACGTGTAAAAGAAGTCTGAGATGTCATGGCAGCAACTCTCAAAATCATTCCACATTTGCATATAAATGAACATCAATTTTGTCCCTTCCTTTAGATAAAATGCAAACGTGATTCAACCCCATGACACTTAATAACAGATTTAACTTATTTTAGGTCTTATCAATAAAAAATGTGCTCTCTCTTGACTTACAAAATGACAACAGCTACACTACACCAATGCCAATAATCAGAAATAATGCAGGAGGCAGTGAGTCCTCTCTCTTGTGAGGCGGAAGGTGGGGAGTGTGTGGGTGTGTTGCACATCTGACTTTCATGAAGGAGACAAGATTTTGCATCCCATCACAGTACCTGCAATTAACCATAAACTTTACTGATCCCTTGCAGGGAAATTGGAACATTTGCCCTTTCACTAACCAAAACCACAATTCTTCCATAACCTGGACCCAGGATTGTAGTTGCCTTCACCGCTCGGCCATCAGGACACTCCCACAAGAGCCACAAACTGCTGTTGCTGAAACATTCACAATGTGAAGGAAAAAGTCACTGTTAAAACTACAAAGATACAAACCTCGACCTGACTGTATCACAACTTGAAGGGAGAGGATGCTCGAATACACTTTGTGATTGTGGCAGATAACATGAGGTGTAGCTTAAATGCCTCTTGATTATTCCTCTCCGTGCATCAGAATCACTCCTGAAAGGTGAGAAATTAGAGCATCGCAGGATCGTCTGGGGCTTCAGTAATAGATGAAATTCTTTTCAGCTTTCAGCAGGAAACCGATGAGGAGCAACAGCTTCTTCTCTGAGCCGTTCAATAAGCCGTTTGTAGAACAAGGATTTCCATTTGCATTTGGAAGCAAAAAAGAGAAGATCCTGAGATTGTGGATTACTCCCCTGGCTTTGCTTTTGAAGGGAAGAATTAAGAAGAGGAGTTTTGGGAGCTTTGCGGGGCAAATGGAATTCAAAGTAGTGTGTGTGTGTGTGTGTGTGTGTGTGTGTGTGTGTGTGTGTGTGTGTGTGTGTGTGTGTGTGTGTGTGTGTGTGTGTGTGTGTGTGTGTGCGCGCAGGCTTGCAGACTCTGTGTGTCTCGGTCTATTTGTCCCGCTCGGTGTGTGTTACCGTGCTTTGGAAATGTGCGTGCATGTGAGTGTGTGTGTGCACAGGTGAGAACTTTTCCAGTCTCTCCACAGCGCCTCTAACTGAGTTTGCAACAGGGAATCTGTGTAAATGAAATCAAGAGTAAAAGATTAGAAGCTTTCATTTCTTGAAATGCAATCATATCGACAGCAGTTTGTTGATTGTATTTTCCAAGTTGCGCAGAAGCTGTATGTGAAGTTTGAAGGTGGATTGTTTTTGAGTTGCCTAAACTCAGGAGGCTGATTCAGCTACCTTCGCTGACTCAGCCATCTTTGTCCTCCTTTCACATCCATTTGTCAATATTTTACTTCAGTGAACCTCTTATACACGAGAACTTTAGCAGGTGCTTCTTTTTTGGGTGCTGAAAATGAAAAATATGCTTCTTCCTTGTCGTCATCTCTTTTAAGAAGTTCAGCAAACACAGTGCAGAGCTTTAAAATCTGTACTGAAGAAGACGTTCTTTGCTTCCACGCCACAAATAAAATGTCCAACAGGTCGGTGGAAGTGAGCTCCTGTGGAGAAAACAATCATTTGGCTGATTTGTTGATGCTTTCTGACCTTGTCAGCTGTCAGCCTTTAAACAAAAGAAGTTACGGCCTCGGGTTAGAAAGGTTAATGACTGAGGGAACGAAAGCAGCACAAACTGTTTGCAGAAGCGAGCATAACTCTAAATTAATTATCTTTTTGTTCAGCAAGGCACTAAAATTTCTGATTATGGACGACTAATTAGCACATCCTAATCTGCCCTTAGTTTATTTTTTTTTCCTGGAACTCAAAAGCTGCGTCTTAAACAGGCGGTTGAAGTGAGCCAGCAACTCAGTCTACATAACAGTCCTTGATTGTTTTGTTGACAACATTTATTTATGTCTGGGTGTAGAACAGTGCATGTCTCGCCCTCCACAACTATATAGTATAAATAGAGAAGTTTCTCTTGTGTTTTCTGACTCTGAAAAGCAACAAACAGCCACAGGCTTTCTATACTTGATGCATTTCAGCCATGTTTTTTTCAATTTAAACACAGCTGGTCACACTGGAGTGCACAGCAGTTTAATTTAATTAACAGTAAATTTTGCGTCTGTAAAATGTGGCACGTTGCATTGTGGGATTGTTAACAGGAAGTAGTGTACATGCCATGGCCATTACTGGCTGGATCCTTTCACTGTGGACTTTGTGGGGCCGCTATATAGTGGATATAGAATCTATAAATTAGAGTTTATTCATCACAGCCAATCAATCATGCCTGTCTATCTATAGACTTGTATGCCTTACAGTATGTAGCAACATGGAATGGCTGTTATGACAAAAGGGAACTTTATTGCTGTTAGCAGACAAAGGACAGAGTAAGTCTGGTTCATGTCTCAACACAGTTAGACAGGCATGTGTCAACATCTATTTACTGCATGTACATTATTGGGACTTGGGAGTAGGCTCCTGCATAATTTAACAAAGGCTGATATTTATAACAGTGACCACACTGGTGTTTAACCCAGATGCAAAGATGCAGTTTTCTGCTGTGTTTCTGTGCATGTTAAAACCCGGAGTATTGAATCCATAAAGCATAGGTTCTCAGACTCATTACTCAAAGGTCTGCTTCTGATTTTTATTCAAGGTCAGGGGTCTGGAATGGTTGGCGATAACCAAATAATGTTCATCAATTAATCATCTCATCTTTTGTGATTAGGCCAGCATGAACAACACAGGTAGACTCATTTATTTCTGACTCAGACATATTCTTACGACTATGTTCACACTAGTTGTTTATGAATTATGAATTATGTCCTTGAGAAAATGAGACGTTCTATATTTGTGATTTAGGAGCCGATGGCGAATATTCTGGTGTAATGTTAATGTGTGTACTCGGTAGCAAGTCTGTTGTTTAGTATTTAGTATATTGAGCTGTATTGTTCATTATTAATATTTAATAAAGACTTAATACAACAGTTGAAACAAATTTGACGCCTCGTGCATCTAATAGACAAGCTTAGTTAGTCTCTGTGTGTATTTTCTGAATTCAAGAATATTCTGTGCTCTGCATGGCGAGCTTTGGCAGGCCGGATGTGACCCGTGGGCCACCAGTTGACAATGCGGGCTGGAGCCGTTTGGCTCAGATGGAGACCAAGGTTCGGGCTTTGTGAAGCTGTAGAGTTTTGTGCACCTTGCAACAAAGGCTGCTCAATGTTTACATAATTCATTAGCCTTCAAGGCGGCATCTTCGACATTGACTTTGCGGCTCTGCTTTGAACGCACATCATGTAACTGTAACACCTCATGTTCAAGGCCTGCTTGTTAAACACGTCACGCCGGTCCTTATCTCCCTCTGACCTTTTCAATACCCACACCTGCACTGGGTGCTGTGGAAAAGAATAAATGCATCTGAGAGAAATTAGACCAATAAATGTTCCTCATACTGTTTAACAACCATTCACTGTTGGCACTAGCCTGGCCCTGCATGGCTGTGTTGTGGAACAGTGTGCTTTGTAACGAGGAAAAAGGTGGAAAATCTAGCCAAAGGCAAAATGCTCAGAAAGAGAGGCAACACATTCAAGGAAGCTCATGGCAGCTTTTTCATGCTCCTGTTTATATGTTTTTGTCCTTGTCGTCGCAGCACACACTGTCTAATTCGGTGTCTTGTTCCATTTGCTCCAAAGAAACACTGAAACATTACCTTGAAGGCTTTTCATCTGCGTCCTCTCATAGCATTCTGCTCATGCCTCCTTTGAGCGTGTCTAGACACCAGAAAGACCAGTGGATTTCGGTGGCTGAGACATGCTCTAATTTCATGCTTTTTCTTCATTTCTGTCCTTCCCCTCTTTTGTATGACTTAGACAAAGTGTGACAATTGTCAGTGTCACTTTGCTTCATCTGAAAGTTCTTCAGAGCCACAGATACATTCAAAGCAAGACCTTGTAATATTCTGGTTGATGCAGATGACTGTTGTTTGTTTAGTCTGACGGGAGCTTTTAGATTGAGAAGTTCCTCCATTCTCTTTGAAAGTGCTCTCATTCATGGTTGCCCTTGATGGAACGCACTTGATATGCGATGCGCTGCAGATCCATAAAAGCTTCCTCTCCGGCTTTTGCTCTTAAGTTAAGCTTTGCTAAAGGATTGTACCCTTATTTACACAGTCAAGATGAAAAGGACCGAGGGAAGGGTTTATCACACTCACATACAGGGCTTACAGCTGCCAGATTAAAGTTAATATATATTTTCCACTAATTGGCCTTATGTATGAAATGGCCAAGAGTACCCTCAATCTGTAGATTTTGATCAACTGATATTAAGCAGCTATTAGCACAGAGGTGCTGGACGATTTCCTATGATGCCGCAGTGATCATGTGAGAGCTGGGAGGAAAATTACTGGAGGAAATTTGTGATGGCGAGGAGATTAACCACTTCACCAGCTTGTCTCACTGCAGGGCAAACTCAACATGTTTTATAAAGCCAGTGCAGGAGTCCTACTTTTTATTACTTAATTACTTTGCCTTTAGCTTGAAGAGGAAATGATCAGAAAAAAAAAGCTCCGGTAATCAATATTTCTTTGTATATTATATATGGAATTTGAAAGTAGTTTATCACCAGCTCTGCAGCTCTGTGAGCTTTATAGCCTCTTCATCGTTTTGGTTTTATGTCACATTTACTGTATGTTCAGTCTGAGGGCTTGTTTTCCAGTCAAATACATAAATGACAGGTTGATTGCAAATGGCTCCCAAAATGTTTTATATTACCTTCGGATAGTACCAGCGACAAGTCCTACGACGAAGGCTGACCTTCCTGAATGGACCTTCATCACACGGATGTTTGTCCTCACATAATTTTTAAATTAAGGAACTGGTGTGCAATTACTGTCAAACAGACTGAGGTAAATTTGTGAGTGTGAGTCACAAAATCAAATTTCGTTGATTTGAAAGTATTGTCCAGCTCAACTGACATATCCCCTCTGATGACCAGACAATGAGATGAGGGACTTAACAGCAATCAAGTAATGTCCCAGGCTGAGGAAGCGAGCGCTGTTTGGCGCCTTGTGGAAACCAGTTTATTGACTTCTTAAGACCGGGTTGTCAGCTTGTTCCCTGAAGTGCCAAGCAGTGATGTTTCATGCCAAAAATGCCATTTGCTTACAGATCAATAAGGCTTTTCATACACAATATGCTCAGGGATGTGAGGGTGAAATTGTGTGAATTTATTGCTTCGGGATGACATTTTTTTGCAAACAGTTTTTGTTTTGCTGCTGAATATTTCACTGTAAACTGGCAGTTTATGTCACCGCGTTTTGTCTGTTTTCACAGTTTGGGAGACTTTTATTTCATAACCATTATCTCATCCTCTGCGCTTGCCTCCGAGGACCCAGAATGCAATCTGTCATCCAGCAGTGACAGTCACACCCCACAAAGACGGCCCCTTCGTTTCTGACTCAATGAACCCACGGCAGCGGTGCCAAGCAACGCTAAACGCTGCACCATTTTTCATGCCTTTTCTTGTCCCATTCTCCTCCAGCTGAGTGTTAGCTCATCAGAGCTGGCCTGTCTGCCGCCTGCCAAAGCCATCATCTACATCGCCGCGCTCCAACGGCAACACAATCACTGCTTTCTATGGAAAACCAAATGCCAGTCTATAATAGGAGCAATATGTTTCTCTTCTGTCTCTGTTCAAAAAATGTGGGATGAATGGCCAGAGAAGGATAGCGTGTGAGGAAGAGAAAGTTAGTGAAAGAGACAGAACGAAACAGACTGATGGTTGAAATAACACTGAAAATTCAGCATCTGCTCCCGCAGAGGAGTTTCAGATACAAATACAACAAGAGAATCATATCTTCATGGAAGTTTACAATCATTAGTTTGATGAATTTCCCAGTGATACAGTACAATATATATATTTTTTTGTGGACATGCCATTAAGTTGCACTTAAGGGAGCTACAATGTGTGGACCTTATTCCCATGTTTTCATTGTCTTTCATTGTCTTGTACTGGTCCAGCATCTGCCTCTTACTCTATTTGGATTTGCACAATTACTATGCAAAGTAAGTCGTTAATGTAACTTTTAAGTGCAAAAAGTCTGAACAGAAAAGAAAACAAAGAAGTTTGACAAAATAATCTTCACTCAAGGTTGAAGTATACAACACTGACACTTAATAAGGTGGAACTTTTCATGAACTGTGTGTTGTGTCCATCTGACCATCTAAGTCAGTTATTGTTTCATTTTAGCTCAGGTTTGGTCTCCACCAACTCCTGAGAAAAAAGCATCTGGCTCTTTAGCTACTAAATGCTTCACTTCCTTCACAAGCTAGTTGCTAACTTTGTCTGTCATACACATATAATGTATGTAGATGGTGCAGAGTGAGAGCATACAATGCCTTTCTTTACCTTTGGCATTTTCCTTTATTGCAAAGGTGTAATTGTGGATGTTGGAGGCAATCATATGTTTAGGGTCTGAACATACATAAACTTGTATGAAGTCGGTTTTATCACTTTTTCTCTTCTTCATACATCTTGACAGAAGATGTAGCAGACAACAGGAGGTGAGCATGAAGCACACAATGTCTGGATCTAGGTTGTATGTCCTTACAGCAAACAGAGGCACAGATCGCACCAGCTGTCAAATATTAAATTCTTGTCATCTTCTTTCATGACATTCTGTGACTTTCCAAATTTTAACTCAGTGTTTCAGACTCTGCAATTCCATCACACTTCATGGAGTCTTGCTAACCATAAGGCCGCCCTGTAAAGACCTGCTGTCCGTCACGCTGGCAGGCTCTGCTTGCAGGGAGGCAAAGATGCCACCGTCCTCGTTAGCATCACTGTCACCTGTAGCTCATATCTTAATTATCTGGAAGCAAGCGCTGCACTGTACCTCACACCCACACTGACATTTTATCAGCATCCTCTACCAGTACCTCTTGGCCATCCTGCCACCACATACCTCCTGCCTCCTCTGTAGCTTTGTGTTGAGCAGGAACAGCTTCTATTACAAGCTATCCAGATGGCTGGAGCCTGGCAGTAGCACAGTGATCATTAACCTGCTGGGCTTGTCTCTATGTGCACCTTGTCTCCTTTAATTCGAATCTCCCCTCTTGACTCCCAGATGTCAAAACTTCCCCAGATTCTCAAAGTTTGCAGCTGTGGAGTCCAGGAGAGGTGTGAGCTGTTTTACAGGCTAGTCATTTCTTGAGGCCGTCTGCTGGAGTGCATTAGGTGAACTTCCTGTATGGACTGTGCATGTGCCCATCAAAAAAGCAGTGAGCATAATTTCTACTGTTTCCTGGGTCACAATGACGGATGGAACATTGGTGCCATAACTATTAGAAACTTGTCTGTATGGTTTTAAGTTTTAAGTCTTTAATTGCATTAATCTGGTACTCCAACTGGACTGACTTTAGTATGACTTGATCCCAACTCTCAGGTCCTACAGCTTAAGGAACACTCAATTAATGGCAACAGCAAAGAGGTTGAGAGCCACAGTGACATGAACAACTGCACGGTTATAGCAGAGATGCTGCCAGACGGCTGCAGCGAAAACAACAAAACAAAAGACTTTGGGCCATCTGGGCAAAAATCTTAATCCTGGCTTAACATTTGCAGCAGAATAGTCCATTGTCATTTGGCAACACAGTGCCTTGGCCAGTAATATGTGTGCAAGGGTTTGTATTATGTGTCTGCCTGGTGGGTTGTAGCATTGTGCTTAGTTTACTGTTTATCTCACAAGAATCAGGACAGAGCTGGAAACGAATTCAATAATTGACAAATTTAAGTCAATGACAAAAAATAAAAATCCCAGGGCCAGAATTCACCAATAAGATCTCACAGTTATACGTTTTTTCCAGGCAATGACACCAAGAAAACTTCAGTTCAGACTCGTGTGGATGGTTGCTTTCTTTCTCCATCATAAAGCTCAAAGATACAACTTGGACAGCTCTGATTCTGCAGCAGTGAAATGTCTCTATGCTAATCGTAGCTCTGCTGCTAATGACAATTTAATGTGAAACAGTCCCTATTTAAGTTAAATGCACATTTGGTAACAGCTGAGTGTGGCCCAAACTCTGCTTTTAAAATGAGTCCCCTGCTTATTCTATGCCTAGAAAGTCACCACATACACATAAAAAAAACATTGTTGTATATTTAACAATAAAAGTTGACTCCATTCTTGACCCATTAAGGGACCCCGTGCATTTCTTGTCTGTGTGTTTTTTAAGGGTACGAATGCTCCCTGATTACTTCCTGAGCATTTCTGCTTAAATATGCACATCCAGCAGAAGAAAGGCCATTGTTGCTTATTAAAAATGCATGTGGAGAAACTTTACTGATACAATCCTGGAAAGTGCAGCACTGTGGGGCGCTTTGTCGCACACAGCAGCGTTTTGCGAGAGCGGATAAGAGTGGTTTCTGTCGAGCTGTGATACAGCAAAAATCCCCTCTAAGCCATATAAATGACTGCAGCTGTAACTTATTCTGAAAAAGTCACAGCGTTGGAGAAAGTTGAGGGCGAATGACAGGACAGGAATATGACTGGAGTACAAGCTTTGCGTCGGCTGGTGGTAACTGACAGTCTCATTGATTGTTAGTGATTTCAGATCGCTCTCAGTGATTTCAGGGAGTTCACTTCCTCTGATGGAAAAAGACATGCCTCCTGGCAAAGAGGAAGGCAAGAAAGGGGGATAAATGGAGAACAGAGCACACCACTGTGAAACCTGAGAAGAGGGAGGTCTTATTAAAAGACTCTTAATAATACAGTGACAAACATACATTAATAAATATTGAGAATATTGAGTTTTTGCATCAGAAAATAACTAAGAAAAGGCCTCATGCAGCCTCTGTTTCAGTCCATACTAGCTGTGATGTCTCACTTGGACTCTTGTATGCACTTGAATTTACTTTATTTCCTCTTTTGTTTTGTTGTTTCTTACCTTGTTAAATTCCAATTTGTATTACTTCCTGGCAATTGCTCAGTTTCCCAACACTTGTTTTGTTAGTCACCTGTTCTCTATTATCCAATCAGTCCTCTAAGTACTGATACTCCCATCTGTTCACTACCTGTTTACCAGATTGTCTTAGTTCTCCTCACACACCAGCCTTCCAGCAATTATTGTTACCGAGTTGTTGTGTATGACCTCTGCCTGCTTTTGGGTTTCGATTCAAGCCCAACCCTCTTTAAGTTCCACGCTTAGTGTACTTTTGACTTATGGACCGTTTTTGATCTCAGCCTTTTTGCCATCTACTCTTCTGCTGTTTGCACTGCTGACTGCCTGTTTTGTGTATTACCTCCAGCTACTAAGTAAACTTTGGAAGTTTTTGGACTTCAGTTCAGTGTTTTTGTGTGAGCCTTGCATTTGAGTCTTTTTGAGCTCTGGCCATCACCAGTGCAAAGGGATCAATCCCACCACATTAAGTAAGAAAGCTTTATTAACATATTTACAGAAAGAGAGAAAATATGATTAACACTGACAATATTGCCACCTTTTCTTCACCTTCCACTGCCTCCACCTTTAGGTGAGCTGCTGACACTTGTAACAGTCAAGACTTTGTTTTCCGGCGAGGTGACTTTCAAAATGACTAATTAACAAGGAAATGATCTTGAGGCGCTGAGGAGAAAATCAAGTAGCTGAACTGACCGGCTCCTTCGAGCGCTGACGTTTAAGAGCTGCTGTGTCAGCAAGACTGAGGAAGTTGGGAAATTTGTTCAATGACAGAAAAGGTATGCAAAGTCCTGACCAGTGCAATCACCCGGCTGCTGTCCTTTGAGTCAGTTAGAATATTTCTTGCATGTCTTATGGGACAGGATAGTGAAGAGCTGCATCTTAAACTGTTGGCTTGGGTAAGAAAAATCTTGTCTCATAGTATTTCAAACTTGTGTGATGTTTTGGTGTCTGATGAGCCTTCAGACTCGTGGATTGATCGCTCAAACATCAATCAAATAGCTGAACAACCTCGCCCACACTGAACACTCTGCTGCCGTTCACATAGCACTTCATGAGCTCCAGCTGTACCCAGCACCTACCTGTAGGCTACGAGTCTTACGTTATCATTATCTCTCCCCATTCTCCGCTGTGCTGAGCTTGGTGTATTTTGTGGAGAGTGAAAAGGTCAAAGTCAATACGCCAGCTATCAGCTCTGCACAACTCTGCATTCACAAAATAATCCCACAGGTTGGTGCGCTGAAATCAGTTTATGTTCATGGATGCAGGAGTGTTTTATTGCTTTATTTATACAAATAATCTCGTAAAAATCACAAAATATATGGACCGAGGGTTGCGAGGTAATTCATTCCAAATGGAAATATGGATTTACTTTTGGGATAAACAACCTCTTTGGCATCATACTGAAATGACTGAACATTAAAAATAAAGGCCTCACTCGAGTTGTTTGGGATGTTTAGTCAATTTCCACATAACATTCGCATTTGATTATGATAATCACCTCTTCTTCAGCCTCGCTGGGTTTTTTTCTTTTTCAATGTAGCTCTGTGATCTGGCAACATCTGATCCTTTCGATACTGTGATGAGCGTTGTGGAGAAAATGAGGCAAACATGGCCCTTTTTGATGAATTTGGTTTCAGTATTTTATCACAACAATGTCCAAACTGCTTATGTCTGATTTAAAGAAGAATCCGACTCTCACCTGGAGGAGGAAGAGAGAGTAAACAAGAGAGTACAATTTGATTCGAGTTGGAGTTGCAAATAAATAGTCGTATTTATTCATGATGACATCTGTGACACAATCCATATTCAACCAAGGTTGCCTGCACTTGGACTGGCTCTAAAACCCAGTTGCTGGGCCAGCGTGGATCTGTAATTGGCTGTTTTCATACACAGAGTGAAGGAGGCAGGGAATGATCCAGACACTCAGGCTGAGAGGGGCAGGTCGGGGATTTTTCTGCCTTGAGTATGTTTCACACAAGAGCACAATAAAAACAACAACATTCATTATGTATCACTATGGGAGGGACGCACAGAGACATACCTGGAGGGACACGCAGACAGATGGGAGTGCTAAAGCTGACAGGATGACAGCCTGAGTGATGGACAAACAAAACAGAGAGTGGCAAGTAATGTCCAACATCGCCTCCCGTCAGAGCTCACGCGTACACAACAACAAACAGTGAGAGCTTGTTCTTTCATCCGTGCAGCAGATGTGGATTTTCACACAGACAGATTGGTTTATTTGCTATTCCAACATTTCTCAGAGGCAGAAATAATCTAATTGGACGAATTAAGCATCAAAAAGGCGGAGCCTAAGAAGCACAGGGTTTGTCTCAGTGACCTCAGATTGAACCGCGCTAAAAGACGCAGGGGTTGTCGCCGTGGCTGTCAACTCGACATTGATGGATATAAAGAGAAGGCTGATAGAAACCCGGGAGCAGCATGTGTTACTGTGTTATGTTCCATGTGCTGCTCTGTGTGCCACAGCACTTCTGTGAAAAAGACCTCTCATCCTGGTGAGACACTCCCTTATTAAATAAGGAAAGAGCATCTTGTGATTGAACTGGAATTAAAAGACACACTTGTGTTCTACGGCCACACAAGTTGCTCTGAATACTTTAAATATCAGGCAAATTTACATTTTGAATGTCAGGGGATCATTAAAGCCATTAGGATACATCCTCTGGGGACCATGAATGCTTGCATCATCTAACCCTAACTCTGTTGTGTTTTTTTGTTTGTTTGTTTTCTGATGGCTTACAGTGGAGCATGTAAACACATCAAAATCAGTTGGACTAATTACTGAATGAACAGTGGTCCACCGCAGCCACTCTGGGACTGATAAAGAGAAAGGAAAAGTTCTCACAGGCTGCAGTGATCCAGTGGAAATGTACAATGAGGAGTGTAGAGGTTAAAAATTTTACAGAAGGTGGACATTTTTCTGGTTGGCTTAACATGACTGCCTTGTCAGCCATATTTTCAGTGTGAGAAGGATTGTATTTTACTTCTAAGATAGTCAGGAATTACAAAACTTTGTAGAAGTGGAAAAGCCAGTTTCCAACTTTTGTGACTTAAATCAAAAATCCACTCACTGACATTTAAAGGTGTGCTATGCAGGACTTTCCTAAAAATCAAGGTTCAGGCTCATAGAAAAGTAATCCCTCTCAGTCGTCACTTATGATCCACTAGAAGTGTACGGTGGGGTATTTACCTGCAGAGACCCTGCCCTCCGCCTGTATTTCTTATTTTGCTTTGCTCAGGATGTTTCTCTTTGGGCAGTGGGTGTGTAGCTCCCAGCCAATGACAGCACGCAGGTGTGGTCAGGACTTTATGAAAAGGTAACGGCCACATGTGAGGCCGTAAGCAGCTGGCATCCAAGAGGAAGCGCCCAAAATGGTGGACACAGTGTGGAAAAAATGCCAAGGAGACAAAGCTCGTTCCAAAATGGGAGTGAATCCGGGCTTGGCATTCACTCTCTGGCAAGCGCTGAAGAAGAGGATGGGGATGAAGAGCAACACAGTGTTGGCCTGTTTTCTGTTGGAAGGATAGGTGCTGGCGGTTAGCTTGGTTAGCTTGCTAAGGTTAGTTCTGACAACAGTAGCACTTCTGGTTGTGTTGAGCCAATGAGGAGGGGCCAGGTTTGAGCATTTCCTGCTGAGCTTACCTTCAACAATGAGTGCAGTCGTCTGCCTTCACATCAACTCTGCTTATCTGCAGAGTCTTACTCCATCTCCTCCATCTTCTTTGAAACCCTTGTTTAAAAAATCTGTCTGTGTATGAGATCTTCCGCCTCGCCTCCCCTGTGTATTCGCCTACACTACGTCTTCATTATGAGACCGAGCTTCGCTGTGTTCCTCCTCTCTCTACCAGAAGCCTATTAGGGATTTTCCCTTTTATTTATTGATTAATACATCATCAAGTGGAGCTCCAGCCGCAGCCAAGGGAACAACAGCGAGGTTCCCCTGGTGTCTGCAGCCTTCGTCCCGGCTGCCCACTTAAGATTCAGGACTCGCCTTGCCTGTTAGACAATGATTGCTATTATTCTTTTTTTTTTTTTTTTCAAGGCAGTGACGCAAGTGAGAGAGTTGCTGTATGTATTTTCATTGCAGCAAGGGAAAAACAAAAACGTCTGAATCAGAATTGTTGAAATTACCAGGCTTAAAAAATGTTGGTGAATTTGGGGCGCGGACATATCTGCAGCTTAACCCCTTTTTATGGGCATATAAAGGGATTTTTAACCTCTTTTAATAATAAAGCACCTTGCTTTTCTTATCAAAGGCGCAGCACTGTGAAACTGCTGGATGTAACATCAAAGCATGAAGTATTCCCCTAACCTACAAAATCAGTCTCACCACAAACAAGTAGGCAGAGAGAATGGGATCAGTGTGGCTGTGAGGAGAGGGAGGAAGAGGAGAGAGGAGAGGAGGCAAGAGGGGAGAGGAGAGAAAAGAAAGTGGAGCTTTGTAGGAGAAGCTTTGTGAGGCTTTTTCCTCCCTCGCTGTCAGGCCACAGAACATTAAAGTGGAGGAGAGGAATTTGCATTCTCTAAATCGCTCCCTCTCTTTCGCTCGCTCCTGAACTCGCATGCTGACTGTCACGCAGCGTGCGCACACACATGCACGACCTCTCGCTCTCGCAGTTCACTGAAGCTTTGCTGCCACATTTCCATCAAAACACTTCTCTAAAGCAAACAGAGCGACGGTGAAGTGTACATCAATAAATACCTATGAGGCTCAGCTAGATGTTAGAAATATTAGAAACACCTCTCTGTAGGTCAGCGCCACAAACTCCAGCCTCCAAAATGATCATAAAGTTGAATCAACACCTCTTCAAAACAGTTTCAACAAAAACTAAACACTATAACCTTCATGATGATTGGATTACATATAATCCTGAGCTGTTGTACTTAATAAACTGGCAACCCGAGTGCATTTTGGAAGGATAATGAAGCATTAATTGCTTTAATTCCACTCGATGCCCACATGACTGTCAGCCTTGTGGCCTAAAAGGTGTGCAACCCCTCACCGTATTTAGAGGTCCATACACAAAACGTTCCAAAGCAACACAAGAGTCCAACTTCTCAGCACAGCATTAAAAGAGTAATTTGTGTTTTAATCATCAATTGCTTGAAAACCTGTAACATTTGCTCAGCCATTGTGAGATGCAAGTAAAGCATTAAAATGTGCAGTAGACTTGAGCTTGAGTTGGGCTCAATTCAGGGAAATGCAAATCTGAGAATTACTTGAGACATAAAGATTGGACTTGACTTCAACTTGAAAGCAAGAAATTAATAAGAAGGGATAGACTTTCTGCAGTCTGCAGTGAGCCAGTGGAAATGCAGGCCACAAGGAGGAGTGCAGCTGCTAAATCATCCAGAAGGTCCACGTTTTCTGCCGGAGCAGACGAGTTTGATTAGCTTAAGCAGTGTATTTAGCCATGTTACCAACAAAACAGTAGGCTGGTTGTTCAAAATGACCAATATGACCAAAGTTTGCATGTAACAGCATTTTCTGATTATACAGTGTGTATGTCATATGAATTTACACATCATCTTGCAGACTAATGGCTGAAATAGAAATGTATTCATAACCATGAGGACACAAACGGCAGGTTCTCAAAAAGGCAAACGTGATTTGCAAAAGGATCAAATGAATCTGGGCAGATTTCCTGGATTAATTGAGAAAAAAAAGTCTGCAATTTGTATTTTATTTCATATTCAAACATGGTAATAAACACAAAGTAAATATATAACAATAAGTGGAAGAACACAGTCATGATGAATGAAAGCATGCCTTAAAAAGAATCATCTTTTCAACAAAAATAGAAAATATGCTCATTGTCTGTGATCACTAAACCTCCTCACATAACCCCACATCCCATCCATGGGACATGAAAGATAAATTACAGGATGAAATATAATTAAAGCACAATACATAATCTGTCATTCACATTGATGGTGTAATTAGAAAGGAAAGTGGTTGCTGAGCAGGAAGTCTTTCACAGCCATTATTCCATCCAGTCATCAATAGTGTTGGAAGTGCAGCCCAGCAGATGATGTACAGACACACACAGCCCAATTGCCTGTATGACTATGTAATATATTTGGCTTCAAACAATACACACATGGGAAAACAATATCCAAACACACCCCCATGTACTTGCTCGTGAAACAGTGGAGGGGCAGGACGGCTGGACAACACAATACTCTCAGGCAAGTCCCGCCTCTTTAAGCTTCAAACCAGAAGCCCACATGTGCCTCTGGTTCTAAATCTGGCAGGAAGGCAGGGCTGCAACTCAGAGAGACAGAGAAACGAGAAACTCCATAGCAGAGCAGCAACTTTCAAGAAAAGAGAAGAAGGGAAAAAAAAGAAAGAAAGAAAGGGGAAGACAGTCAGGTCACAGGAGTCCACCAAGCGTCCAGGAAACAGCTCACAGCTCAGGGACTCGGCCAAAAGAGGCGGGGAGCAGTTTGTTATTGGAAAAGCTGACAAGAGAGCGAGGCAGCGGGGAGGGGAGAGCAGGAGAGAGGTGGCTGTCTGACTTTGACTTGGTCAGTGAAGGCCTCATGCAGCTTCTTACCAGCAACATTTCATCTGCCTGACACCTCGACTTTGAACAGAGCTCACCGGGAGCCCAGAGCAGAGGGGAAGCAAAGAGAGGGACAAAGAGGAAACAGGAGGGAAAAGAGAGACAGAGGGGAAACCATGGTAAGTCTGGATTCACTGCCTTGTTTGGACTGCCCATTCAGTGTGACTGTTGGTGTGGCTGTGGTGGGCGTGGAGGTGGGCTGAGCTTTGAGCGCTGCTGCTTTATTCCTCCAGAAAGTGGACCAAATTAAAGCTGGAGGTCTTCCTTTTCAGTTTGCCTGTAGAAATATTTCTCTTTTTTATTTCCTTACTTTGTGCTTACCAGCATGGGGAAAAAAAAAACAAAAAAAAACATTAGAACAACTTTACAAACGCAGCGCCCCCGAGACTGAAGCAGTTAATTTATTTGTTGGGAACCGAGGAGCAAAGAAATAAAGCTAGGGAACATTCTTTTTCAGTCAGAAATGAAATGACAAGAAAAGTGATTTCCAATCTTGTTTGCTCCAAATTTCAACCCCTTTCTGCATTCTTGGTGTACAGAGAGACGGAGTGGGTGGGTGACCTCCCCACTTCCCCATATCAGCCCCCGCAACACATTTGGTTTCAATTACTTTGTTCCTCTGGGGAACAAGCTGCTATAAATAAGTAACAAGAAGCTGAGTGTGGATAGACTGCAGCCTACTGTCGGGGTCCGACTGAGGGGGAGGAGGAGGAGGAAGCACATGCCTCAACACTGACTTTGGCACTGCTCCTTGTGGGTGGGGGTGAGCGGCTGGCTCAGTTGTGGTGAAGGGCCGTGTGTGTTGGGGAGAAGAGGTCTTGGTTAGCCCTGGTCTCTGTGGAGCTCAGAGGGTTGGAGTAATTTCTGTTAGTAAGAGCAAGTCCTTCCAGTTCAGAGAGCAACTCATTACACACCCAAACTGCGTGCCTGTCTGCTGCTGTCTTATTTATGTTTTCACTCCTGTGGGATTTTCTCACATGAAAACTCAGGACTCCAAAACTGAGACATGAAAGCACAAACACCCCGACTCAGGTCAAGATTTAGTCTCACAGTGGTCATGTTCAAGCAAAGTCTCAAGTTTTACATCACATTTGAGTCTCAAGTTTGTAGCTGGTTAAATTAATTAGCTGTTATCAACGTTTTCAGCGTCAAAGATTGTAGGTTTGCACACTCCAACTACTTCTCACAATCCACTCTCCATCCATTTAATCCAAACATTTTTATCTTTGACAAAGCATGGCTTCACACGCTGCTTTAGAGCACTTCAGAGAACCCGGCTGCCTCTTGCTCTAACAGTTTAAAAAACATGATCTAGGGCTTTTTTAAATTACATTACGGCTTGTTTAAATCCAGTCAGAAGAGTAATGAGTGGTGCCTTTTCCAGAAGACTTTTCAAACTTAATATTGCTGCCTCAGGTTTAGCAAAGGTCTCATTATCGCACTTTATTTTGACAAGATTTTCTGCAGACTCCTGTGAGCGTGGCGAGAGAAAAGTCTGGCTACACTTCATTACACTTATTGAGATGCAACAGATTTGCCCTTTTTCGCTGAGGATGGTCACCAGCATCAAAGTTACAAATCAGAACTATCTGAAGCAGCAGGACTGAGCATTTCTGGTATCCTTTGGGTGAAACACAGAGCTGTAGGCGAGCGTCTGTGTGAAGGTTGTTCACAGGATTTCTTGTAATTAAATTAATGGATTGTAAAAAGTAAGTTCCATTTGGAGGTCATATAAAAGCAAAGTAATGCATCATCATTTCCCTGCAACGACAACAATTAAACAGTTTTTTTGACAAGTTGATGTGACTACTACCAAAGATTTGGGACACCTGAAGCAGTTGAGGGCTAATCATCAATTTTTTTCAGTGAAAAGAAATCGCAGATATTACAATTCCAACTAAAATTGTGACTTATATTGCACAATACCTGTCAATTTAATTGTAATATTAGGAAGTACTGTACATTTTCATAACAGCCAGACCGTATCCAGTTGAAGCCGAACATGAAGTATCACATCATTTTTTCCCGTTGTGACATGAAATTGAGGACCACTTTGTGGATTATTCAAATGTTGCAATTTAATATATATCTTTAAAGCTTTTTAATCTCTCCATCTTAGTCCTTTTAAAATGTCATATTTGCATTGAAAATGAGGATGCAGCAGTGAGTACCAGCCTCATGCTTTAACAACATCCCTCAAGACGAGTTTCCTTTTTGCTTCTCTTTCATTAGAGGCAAAGAACGACCGGAAAAGATGAAGGAAATCAGCAGGAACTGTGCCACTGACAGCCAGCAGCAGTTTTGAGTCTTTGCACTTGCTCATACATCGACACATTTGGTTGAAGTAGCCTCTGCCGCCGGGAAACTCCTGAGTCCTTCCCCTCCCACTGTGACTCTGACATGTAACACAGCCCACCTGCTTCAGGACATGCAGCAGCTGTCGCTCTACACACAGTTATATTAGGAGCCGAGTCAGAGCTCCAAATATCCCCCGACCTTCCAGCCCCACGACTCCGTCTCTCTGTCTCTGTCTCTGTCTCTGTCTCTTCACAAGCCTTTTACTGTCTGCCTATATGTAGCTTCCAACTGTCTACTGTTACCTCATTCCAAAGGCAGAGCTTTAAACCTGCACTCTCACAGGCGCTGTTGTTTTTGACTGCAAATTGATGCTGATTACCACTTTAAACAAAATGCGGATGAACTTGATGAACTAGATAAATTGCCGATTGTCGATGAAATAATCAAACTAAAATCTAGGGAATGCAATGTCTGTCGCTTGGTCGCCCACTTTGGGCCAGACTGAAATATCTCAACAGCAAGTGGATGATTAGCCAATTTTGTACAAACATGCATGCTCCCCAGAGGATGAACCAGGTTGACTTTGGTGATCCCTGGTCTTTTCCTGTAGTGGCACTATGAGGTTGACATTTTTAGTGAAATGTTTCCACAACATTGGATTATTTCCCATTTAGATTTCTGATAACTAGTCTTGCGATGGCGCAAGCATCAGCATGAGTAGCACTCCAATTTGGTACCATTTGGTATTTTCTTGGACTTCAGATTTGCTTTGCTGTATTTTATGGGGTATTTTGGTGGCCAGCCCAGAGCACGCGATGCACAGGCGAGAGGAGGGCCGCAGACAGGTTCATTCAAGTGAGGCAGCACACGGGAAGTTGTAGTAAAATGTGTTTCTGATACGCGTTAATCTGCTGCCAACCAGATGATTTTTGGTGTTCTGTTTATGAGGGAGACCTCAGATTACAAGAGCTCATTAATCCTGTGTGTTACAGCCCATTTCTCCCAACTAATGTTTTATTCTTGAAATATCTCACGAGCAAAAGCAAAAGCTGCTTAAGATATGATGTAACTGTTTACAATGAAAAATGCAGTACGATTGGGATTATGTGTGTCTGTCATCATCATAACTATGATAATCATAACTAAGCTAACACGTATATGTGTGGGTCTGCAGCTTGTTGAGCTGTTGTCATCATGCATGACTGTGGCTCAGCTGTTTCAGAGCGACGAGAACAGTGATGCGACTGGCTGAGAGTGTACTTATTAATCACTTCACGCAGCCCTTTTGCACATTGTGTTGCTGCACATACACGAACCAAAATAGCAGGTGTGCATGGAGACAGTCTGTGCAACCAACACCGACCATGTTGCACTTGTTGCACTCATGCAATTAAAATAGTGCCAGTAGTCTCGTTAATATTAAAAATAGATGGATGGATGATTGTTTTTATTTCTATTTTGAACAAACCCTCAAATAATAAGCTGTAAGCATGTTGTTAATGTTGTATTAAGGTCCTTGATTTTACAAATACACAAAGGCAGCAGTTGCGACAACTCCAGGCATTTGAAATTTCATTTGTTGCTGCTTTCATGCAGGTTTTGTGACACCAGTTCATGTCAGAATGTCGTCTGAGACTCTGTAACCCTGGCAGTGTTTCCACCCACTGAGGCACATTCCAGCACAAGTGCTGCAAAAGTCAACAGAGTCTCTCCCAGCCACCGCTGAGAGCTGTCTGCTGTTTGCTGAGAGTGTCTGGAGGTTTTATCCTTTCCAACAGAAATTTGCAGCAGCAGTTTGGCACATTAGAGCCACGCTTCAGAAGATCGGCCTTTTTTCTCATCTGATCAACATTTAGCATCTCACCAGCCGCTCTGCAATGAGGTCTTCTCTGCTCCACTGAACAGGAGGGAGACAGAAATTGGTCGGCCATGGTTATTAGCATTCCTAAAATTTTCTTCAAAATCATTATCGTTACTATGAAACCGCTTGTTAAATGCTATGAAAAAAAATGTGGTACTGTCGAGAGAGCAGGAAAGTGTGAAGAAGTGACCGCGAAGGATGAAGAATAAAGAGAGCTCAGTAAAGTTAAAGAATGCCAGATCACACTGACACAGAGAAAGGCAGTGCAGGAAAAACAACAGTGAATTAGGGGGTTCATCTGTGTCCTCTTAGCATCCACAGCAGAACAACAAAAAAATAACCAGAGCAACATGTTGGCTACAATCAAAATTAAGACTTTCATAAAGGGGATTTCAGCTGGTTGTTTTTCCACCTTAGAATGATGTAAAGCACAGCAGCTGTGTTGCGCAGCGTGGATGAACCACAGAGACAGGAGGCACAACAGAGGCATGAATACAGCAGCCCTTTGAGCAAATGTGATGAAACTGCTGCTTTTTCAAGAGATAATACAGTGCTGGATCTTTGATGCACATCTTGCGTGGGCTTACTCCGAAATCAATGTGTGACGTTAGTGCTTGCTGCTGACTTTTGCTCTTGGGTTTTCACCCCTCGCAGTCACAGTGAAGGCCACGTATAGCTGCCGGTAACCCGTCATTTACTTTCACCACCAGTCCACGTGTTCAGATGTGGTGACAAATCTTTTCCATTAGTTGCAGCTTTCATACATGTGCAGTGCTTGAATTAGACCTGTGCTCACCAGTTCCAGAACCAGAATGTTAGTTTTCTGTCCAAATGAGGACTGTTTTAACTCAGTATTGCAACTTTATAATGAATGTTGGTACACATGTCGCTCTCATAAATGTCAGGTCAAAGGGGCTAAAACTCCTACGAGTGGAGGCTCTCTGAGGTACAATTTTTGGTTTTTGTACAGTTGGAAACATGCTGGATAAGAGCTTAGATTTTTAATTCTTGTCCGTGAATGGTCTCTGTAGAGTCTGGCAGGTATTAGAGGTAATTTTTTTTTCCAGTCTAGCATACAATTTGTACCCTTAATTGCTTAATGTGTTCTTGGGCAGGCTGCTGATTGAGCTATACTGGGCCTTTTTTAAGCTGGAATTAAATGTAACACGTGTACAGTTTTATTGGATTCTCTTGTGGTGACATTTAACTTCTGCTCGCGACTATTAGTGATCCTACATATTAATTGCAACCACACAATTGTCAATTAAGGTTAGCCAGTTTTGTTAAGTGCAAGGCTTCAGTTTCTCGTTTGCCCTGAGTTTCGTGTTTGCAGGCACATGGTGCAAACAACTTTATTTGCAATTTGTTTTTACAGAGCCAAACCAACGCACAACTGTCCCCAGAGGTGTACACACAATACATCTGAGCATCAAACGGACCCCATGTGACTCTGATCAAGGACACCTTCAGCTTTTAACCAGTATGGCTGCCCATTTACAGCACTATACTTAACAGCTGCCAGCGTTCCTTGTGGACTCATACTTCAGCTTTCTGTAACCATAAAACCAACCACAGTCTGGAAAATTGGGAGGAATGAGTCATCAGACCTTTTCATTTTGGAGCTACTGAGAATTGCAGTAGAATACCAAGTGAAGCATCGCTGCTTGTTGATATGGAACAAAAACAGTTTGTGAATGCAGTGTGAAACAGTCTTGAGGTGCTGATTCAACTTTGTGATACTTCTGTGGTGTTTAGCAACAGAACTACCACGATACTGTGGCAGCAAGTAACCGTAACAGGTGGTGTTAGCAAGTGGTAGAGTTAACCTTAAAGGCACCCTGTGGAATGCGTCAGTTTAGTTTCATGCTTAATGCTCTACTAATCAATGTTTTATAATACCAGTGGATCAAATGAATGCAATGTGATGTAGTGAAAAACCTACAGAGAATTATCACTGAGCTTTTTTTAGCTCATGGTTCAGTATCAGCGTTCTCAACAACCCTCCTTCAGTCAGCACCCGTTTTCTGCAGACTAGCTCTGAAAATCAAAAGGGGAGCATTTAGCAGCTAAACAGACCAAAGCAGCTAATAGGAGAGTGAATATTGCATCTGGTCAGTGTGAAATTTGGGCAAACTGATTGCTAATGTGTTAGCCTTTACCGTGAGGATGTTTTGCAGGTTTACACCTCCAAGGGAGCAGAAAAATCAGTCAATGCTGGGAAAAGTTTTGATATTTTGAAAAGTGCATTCATGTACTTTCTTGCCAAGAGTGAGATGAGGAGGTTGATCTCACTGTCTGCATGGTAAACAGGAAGCTACATTACGAAGCTACGTTAACTCAGCTCAATAATTAACATGGTATCGATGTTCTCATCAAGAAAGAGAGTTTCAATCAGGAGAGACCAATGACAGAAGTAAGGATAATTGTTTATTATAACAAACGATATGTGATAATTAAGTCTTGTAGAAAGTCTTTGGAGCTTAAACTCTACAGGGAGATTTGTAATTGAGGGGCGTCTACCCTGAGCCAGCAGCAAGATAAATCCCCCCATGGAGTCCAGACACTGCTGGTGGTAGTGGTGGTGGTTGCTGATGACTCTGCTAAGACTGAAAGGCTGATGAGGCTGGCAATGTGATGAATCTGATGAAGTCTGCCCGGTGATGGGGAGGTGGAGAGGTGTGCATAACAGGTAACATGAACAAACTACAGAATCATATTCACACAGGAGCGAGATGTTGGCTCACAACGAAGATGTGCCGCTCTGTCTTCAAAGCATTCTCCCACCCCGTAAAACACTTGCAGAGCCTTTGTTTTAGTTGTTTTAAATCCTGACTTTTTGCATTTGTCTGCTGTATGTTCTAGTATTTTTCCACATTATTGGTGCAATGCTACATTTTATAGCATATTACCACCACAGCTGTGACATCACCCCCACGCTGATGGTGACATGTTCATCCTTATCCATGCGCATGCTGGATGAACACGCGATGCAAACACAGAAATCTGCTCTTGAAAACATTGCTTGTGTTCAAAAGTCCACCGGGGAACTGCTATCATAGTTTGTCCATTTTGCTTGTTAATCATCGTTCCAGATTATTTCTTTCACCTCATTAAGCAGATTCACATTTTTGTTGTCTGTTTTTAAAACTCAAAACTTCATTAGAGGTAAATTTGAGGCACAATGGCATTCACTGAAACTGCAGTGTTACTGTTATTTTCTACACCCTCATGCAGACAGATAGATAGATCGAGCAGTGAGGAGAGGGCTGAAAGGCAAAATGAGAGGCAGACAAGTCTGAGAAGAGGAGGTGAAAAGAGAAGAAGAGTGAGTCAGGAGAGGAGAGAGGGATTTGCTGAGTGAGTGATAATTTGAGGATTAGACTTTGGAGCAGGAATCGAGCCGCATCGAGCCAACCTCTTCCCACATCTGCTTGGCATGGCGCTGCAAAGTCATTTCCATGGAAATTATGACCCCACCCCCGTTGTTTGGGGCCATTTTGCTGAGGGCTAAATAGCGCCTAAACCTTCGAAAGCAGAGTGATTTTAAAAAAAGAACAACAGACACAGATATGCTGAAATGCTATCTGTTGTATGGCGGTGTGTTTGCGCAGTTCCCTCTGTGGTTTTTCACTCACCGTTTAATGAGCAACATCTGTAAAACAGACTTGACACCCAAGGCTTCATCCATTACAGTCTTCTTAGTATTTATTTTCTTTGAAAGTGCAATAAAAAAGAGACTAGGACAGCACTTCAATTTGGCTTTTTACATCGTGTTATGATCTTGATTGCATTTCTCTTTTGGATGTTTGAGTGAAAAAAGAGGGAACCTCTCTACAAACTGAAATACATGAAAAAGAAACTGAAGAAACACATCTGCAGTTCAGAAGCTCCCAGTTTGTGAAGTGCTCAGCATTTGACACATTTGTAATCCAGATGAATCTTTCGAGTCACAAGTCAAAGACCTTTGTGATTATTTGTTAGATGAGGGGGTACGTGGATGAGTAGTACTCAATAAGGTATGCCGACTTCAGCTGTATTTACTCAAACTTGGTTCCAGAGGCACCTCCTCTCAGGCACCTATAATCCTTTATCTAAGTCAGTCAAACAAATTGTGAGTACGCAGTTGCGTGTACTGAAATGTGAACCTCAAATTACAAGTTTGAAACTCCACCTGGATATTTTTAGAAGAGGTCCTCCAAATTGATTACCTAGTCAGATTTGCCAAAGAGACCCACTCATTTTCCATCTCAGAGCCCTAATTTTCTTTGTCATAATTGTATACGCTGCTGTTCTATGATTAAGGCTTATCAATCCACCCATCTGAAGTCTGGTGTTGACACCAAGGTTAAGGGCAGAGCCACATGTAACATTTGATTAATTAGTATTATGGTGGGTAAACAAAACGACTGTTAAAAACCTCCGTCTGTGAGCAGAAGTGCTCTATTCACAGTGGTGATGATAAATCATTGGCGGCTTAATAGTCATAACCACAGCTTGAGTGAACGTACGTTGCATGGACATTGAGACAGCTAGGATGCCACAGAGAGGTGCTAATAATAAATAGACATCTATTTTTTTTACATTTGCATACTGAAGAAGGGCGTCCATGTGGTAATATTAAACAGTCAAATTTTCTTTTCAGTACAACCCTGATTCTAAAAAAAGTTGGGACTCAACATAAATAAAACAGAATGTGATCATTTGCTCATCGTTTTTTTGACATAATACTCAATTTAAAACAGTATAAAGACAATATGTTTAATGTTTAATCTCATCAGCTTTATTGATTTTTGTACGTATCTGCTTATTCTGAATTTTTTATACAGCAACACGTTTCAAACAAAATGGGACAGGAGTAACAAAAAGACTGGGAAAGATGTGGAACGCTCCAAAAACACCTGTTTGGAACAGGTAAACAGGTTCATTGGGAACAGGTGATAGTATCGTGATTGGGTATGAACGGGGCGTCCTCGACAGGCTCAGCCGTTCATAAGTGAGGATGGAGCGAGGTTCACCACTTTGTGAACACATGATTGTATAAAGGATGTTACTTCATGGGCTCAGGAACACTTTGTAAAAGTATTGTCAGTAAACTGTTTGCAGATGATCGCAGTCTGTCCCAGCTGTTTACGAAACAGGGTTATTTCAGCTGCATTAAGAATCGAGCCCCCAGTGCTGGAGGTGTAATCGCGAGCCGAGCATGTTGTGTGTCTTCTTATTTTTTGCAACTTCTAAAGTGTGATCCAGCCATCAGGCAGGTCAATTAAGAGGGGAAATTCTTATTTACTGTGACGGCCTCGCAGAGCCTGCTGTCTTTCCACATCATTACAGCTTCCTCAGACCTCGGTCAAACTGAGACAGATGTAATTAGACTTTAGCATTTCTGGTTCTGAACGTCCAGCATGGCTCAAAAATAATACAAACAGGGATGGATCGATACAGAAAGTTTTAGTTTTTCTTGCTTCGGTTGAAACTTTAAAGCAGGCACTCAGGTGTGTTTTTCATACTGGATCTACTTATTTTTTGAGAAATAGTTTTCTTATTATTTTGCTGATTGTGCACAGTGTGAGCTCTGTGATTTAACAACAAATCTGAATCACTAAAACCACATATTTAACAAAACAATGCCGTTAAAATCTCTCTAAAAGTTGCCCCATCAGCCTCTCCAGTCCACATAATTGAGGGCTATAGTATGTTAAAACTGCAAAGGCGGAATGTCTGCCAACGACTTCCTGTCTGCTTTTCCACCTTCCTGACAGAACTGTTATTCATGACAAATAACACAAGATCTAATTGGTTGTTGACACTCAGATGAATGTATGTTTGATGGAAATTGGCTTGTTCTCTGCTTTCAATCTGCTAATTGATGGTGTTGCTCACAGTGCGAACATGAAGTCATGTTTTTGGCCCAAGTTTGTGCAGCTCGATTTATAAATCAGCCAGTTCAACAATTGGGAATTTTGCTCTAAAAAAACATTTCCTCTTTGCTCTCTATCACAGAAATATTGAGAATGAGAGATTTAATGAGGTTAAATGGGCTAAATTTAGCTGGGAAGATCCTGCAGTTCCTGTCTCTCACTATATTAATTAATTAACAATCTGTACTGCTTCCTTAACAACTGGAAGTTAAACAGGAAACAATATCAACAACAGGAAAACACTCAAGAGTCTGCTTGTAAAAGCTTTAAATAAGCATCAAGGTAAACCTTATCAGGCATTTAAAGCAATCAGTTTGAACTATTTATTCGTCTTTTCATACTCATTTTTGTACTCACTCAAACGCAATCCAATCAAGATTTCAGTTGTCAGAACTGCCATAAGAGGTCTTCAGAGACATCTTAGTGAGGTTTGAGGAAAAGCTTTAAAAGCAGCTGAAATGTAATATTTCTGGCCTCATTTTGTTTGTTGGTGCTGTAAATAAAATGATTTCATGTTGAGATACACCATCCTGAACACTGACAACAAAGTCTGAGGACAGAAGAAGTTTTTGATGGGATGCAATGGGATTAAAAAAACAACAACAAAAAAAATGCTTTCAGCTTTAGATGCCACCGTAAACATGGAGGCAGCATTACGTTTCTCTGTCAAACAAGCTTCAGCATACACAGAGCATGTGGACATTGTATTAAAATCAAAACTGTCCTTTAAATGTCTTTCGTTTTCAGCTTCAAGGTTACGGTCTCTTTGTTTCTCCACTTTCCTCTGGAACACACAGATATCTCTGTCTCTCCTCTGTCTCCCTCTTTGTCTCTTTCATTTTGTCCCTTGGTTTCTTCTCCATGCTCACTCGTTCTCTGAGAGCTTGTGATGTATTTCAGCCTCTTTCTCTCACTCAGTTTATCTCTCTGTCTCTTTCACTTGTGTCTCTCATTTCTCTGTTTCTCTCTCTGTATACTTATCTGATGTTTTCTTTCTTTTTTTTTTTTTTTTGTTTATAACTCCATCACGTCCCTGGGAGAGTACAGCATGACCGATTGGCACTTACCATAAAAATTGTTGTCTAAATACTCCCCGACTCCCAAACAACGCAGTGCCATGCATATCAATGACTGCTCAGTGTGCATCAGAGAAGATGGACAACTGCAGCCGAGCACCTATTATGATGATGTTGTGGATGAGTGCGGTGTGCAGCAAATACCACAGATGTTTATCGGAAACCATGTTTATAGTGCAGGGAAGTCAAAACCAGCATCAGTCAACTTGTGACTTCACGGCCAAAGAAATCAATACAAAGACGTTTTGTCCACAATTAAATTACCGGTTGGATGAAAAATCCTGACAGGGAATATTAGACATTATGGATGCTGACCTTTTTTGAGCTCCAAGTAAATACATAGCTGCATGAGCTGCATCTTATAATTGGTCGGTCTGTGAATTTGACAATATGCAAAATCACTGACCTTGCTCTTGTTGAACATGCTGATGACATGGCCTTTTGATGTACCTGTGTGACACAGCAGCCCTGCAGTAAAGGCTTCTCTGCTGTACATATTTAAGGTTGGTTGGAAGGGTTGTATCCTGTTTGATAGTTTAAGAAAGAGCGTTGCGTCATATTGCATTAGATCCTCATAGTGTTGCTGTCCTGTGGGAACCATGTGCCTCTAAAAAGTCAACTCAGAAAAACAGCATGTTTTCAGCTTTGTGATGATGCATTTTCCAGCTAATCCAAGAGGCTTTTTTAAGAGTTTATTTAGCATAAGAAATAGGAAAAAGTTTTCAACCCATAAAGGAATTTTGGTTTGATTTTCTGAAGGAAGGGCATGAAAAACTGTTATCTAAAAAGTAACTAGTAACGAAAGCGGGCAGACAATTGTAGTGGAGTAAAAAGCAAAGTATTCAGGTTAAAATGAAGACTTTTTTCAAGTTGGACCTCTGTTTGCTCCTCTTTAAGATGGGAATAACCATGGTTTAAAAAAAAAAATGGCTGTCAGTAGGAAACAGGACGAGAAGAGCTGTATCCCGTGCCAAAATTGATGTTTTGATGACCTTTCCATCTTCTCAGATCTCCTCCTTCTGCAAACATTGTGGCGTGACTGCACCGTCACACCACTTCCCTTTTTCATAATTCCTGCAGTCACTCTTTGTCACTCAAACATAAACATATATCCTTTTTGTGCATGTCTGACATGACTGACGCTGTCAGTCAAATCTCCTTCTCTGCCTGCTTTAAAGCAAAGCTCTATTACAAGAACATGAGGGCTGTGTTTTCAGAGTTCTTACCATCATTCCTGTGAATCATTATAACACTTTATTCACCAAACAAAGGATGTCAGCCATTGAATGGCAGCAAAAGCACGAGTTGTCAGACAATTACACAGCTTGTTAGCTAGAAATCAGGTTTACTAAACTTATTTGGGAGAGAAAATCTGAAGAAAAGGTGAAAATATTACCCAGACTGCTTGCTGTACTTAAATATCTATTTGATTTTGTGATGGATGTTTGAAAAGAACCTCATTTTATGTTCCAAGCTGGAGCCCATTTTCATGTCAGTTATCCACTGTTCTTTGTGTTTGGGCCTTAAGCACTTGAGGGTTATTGTGAATCGGCTGATTCATTGCACAAAAATAATTTAGTCTTGAATACCTAATGGATCTAATTGTGATTATGCAAAGAGTTATTTTGGAATGTGCGTCATGCACAGTATTGTTATAAAGCAGTTACATACAGTTATGCATGGGAAAAAAGGCTGGACCAAAGTGTGTGAGCCAGCTTCCCCAAAGCGTAGCATTTAACTTGCTAAATATTATACTGAAATGCATAACTGAATAATGGCTAAACCTTTAGTTAAACTTAATACAAAATGCCTTAATTCACAAGCATGTTTCAGTGTAAAGATTTAAACACCCCCCAGCCCTCTATGTGACACTACAGGACAGGAAGAAGGTAACTCATTTCCTGTCTCTGGGTGTTGAGATTGGCTTAATCCTCTTCCGCTCAACCTTTGTGGGTGTTTTTAAAGCACATTTCCACTCCAGAGCTTCAAAGTAAGCAGACAAATCCTCACACTTCCCCATCCCACGTCAAAAGTGGCACAACCTTCGACCTGGTTTCATCTAACAGCTAAAAATAAGGTGAACCTTCAGACAGCAGCCACGCAGGGAGGTGAAATCTCCAAACAATAATGCAGACAGTATCTGAACAGCATCTTAAGATATTTTCAGATCCTGAAGGACCCCTCTTACCCCTCCCCTCTTTCTCTGAGACCCTTCAAGTCCAAGACTCAATATATGTACTTTATTATTTTATTTCCTGGGTACTTATTTTTATTATTTTACTTTCATTGTTTTTCATTGTGTTTCATACTTTACCTTTCTTTTTTTTTTTTTCTTGTGACTGAATTCCCCCTCCTTTTGGTTCTGCGCAGCACTTCAGGGTCAGCTGGTTCTCTATTTGTGCCCACTTGTGCTAAAAACCAAAGGACTCGTGTCACTCAGAAGCACTTTGGATAAGAGTGCTCTTCATAGAGAGCACCCTTGAAAAATAAATGAACTGTGCTTTCACGCAGCAGTCACAGGGAATGTTGATATCGGTCGATACTTTGCTTTAATTTCCACCACAGACTCTGTCTTCAGTGTACGAATTGAGGACTGTCAGACTGTAATTACACAAGTCTGACTTTGTTACCATGGTGAGTAATTGCAGACAGCTGGAAAAGAAACCATTTTAAATTCCATTAGTGTACAATGCTACACAGTCCTCTCTGGGCTCTCTACTGGACATGAAGTTCGGCTGGTTCTGAAGTTTTTTGAATATTTATTGTTTACTATGTAGAGGACATTACAGAGTGTCAAACGCAAAGATCATAAAACTATTTCGGACTCTTCTCAGGTCAGGTCTTTCAGGTCAGGCTGGGATCTGCCACCGTCAAGAACAGGCAGGGCTATTTGCCGCCTCAGTTGGCAATGACTGAACTTTGCAGAAGTTATTATTTATTGCTACCTGAGTTCCCTAAGTTATCCCTAAATTCACCAGCAGGGAACAAACGTATCAGTGTAAAAATAAACTGTGGAGTATAATTATTATGTCAGATTGTAGACCTTCTATTTTAGGCTACAACCAGCTCTTTGGGGCTGTGTGATGAGATTTGAGCAGGTGGGTGACAGCAACCTGCAGTGTTTGCTACAGGTTGAAGCCAGTAAAAGTGCACCCTGCTGCCACCCACTAATTCAAAAAGTAGAAATCCAGCATGGTTTGGCAGGAGCAGCTGAAAGTACCTTCAGGCTGGATTTACAGGAAGATGAAAACATGGAAAAGAATAAGTGATTCTGGGCAGAGATGACTGTTATATTGATTGGCTGATCAAACTTCTCGTTGGGAGGTGGGTCTGAAACAGAAAAGAAAAATCTGTTCATATTCATACAAGTGTAAAAGAAATAGCCTCGCAAACCTGGAGAAGCATGTTTCAGCCTGTCTGTGAGATCATGGCCGAATTAAGCCGACAAATTAACTTTCTCTAGTTTTCTTTACGCTGTGTTCACATGGTGCATATTTCTAAATAAACTGTACACACACTAGCTAATAATGCAGAGCCTGCTTGAGGAGTTGATATTTAGTGACATGAATTCCCCATCAAATTCAGATTTCCTGGGAAAACCTGGGATTTTAGGGCCCTAATACATAAGTAAAGTAAATTTGCCTACTGCACACAGTTGTTAGTGAAGCCATAGACAGCAGTTCAGTTATAACTGGACAGGCATTTAAAAGGAGAGATTATTATCTTTTTAATGAGTGCAGCCAACATGTTTTTGAATAATGATTGTGAGAACTGGTCAGACAAAATGGCCATCAAGAAAGTGTAGTTGTGCTCTTTCTTCGTTTCAGTCATAAAAACACTTAAAATAGTGACAGAATAGCCTCGTTTGCAAATATGTTCTTCACTGAGGGATTATGGATACACAGAATGCTGTTTTAAAGCCAGAGAGATTGTTTTTGGTTGGTTGAGACCCCTGCTGAGCTCAAAAGAAATGCAGAAGCCCACAGCAACTGCCACAGTCGTGCTTCCAAAGATCTGTTTCCAGGAAGCTGCTTTTGGCTGTGAGATTAATATTTATTTACTGTGGTTTTGGAAAGAGAAGTTGTGTGCCATCTGGTTGAGCCACAGAAAATCCACAAGCTTCCTCTGAAAAATCCCCCACAGACCTGTCCAATAGGCAGAGAGATCCTTCTAACGGACGGGCAGCTGAGCCAGTAGAAGGTGTCTGATATTTTCTGGATCACCGACAATCCCTGTGTAATACCAAGGAAACACTGAGAAACAACTGAGACAGAGGCACTGAACCAACCACTTCTCAACTGGAGAGGATTCTTCTTCTTTGGCCAACAGTACTTTAATCTACCAGCACAGAGCAGAACTTTTCCTCGCCCTCCGACTGCATCAGGATGCAGTTTTTATCATGTTACAGTACCTCACTGGAGCTTTTGCATGTCTAAACCACTCAAATAAATGAGAGAAATAACTCTGAAACACCAGCTGACTTAGTGGAGGAGACACAGGAAAAGAAGGAGCCTGTATTGATACAGATTAAAGCGGATGAATTACATAATATTCATTATCCATTGAGGACTAGACTGAAATATGACCGCCCTCTAAAGGATGCCACACATCAAACACAGACACTTCAACCTTAAATTACCGCTAAACACTACCACGCAGTCACTAAATGCATCTCCGAAATAAGGCCTTTTAAGACTTTTTGTGGAGTTTTTCTTTATTTGAACAAGAAGTCTGAGGAAAGACGGTATTTTGTACTGAGTTTTATATTTTATTTTGACATAAAATTGACTAGATGTTGTGGTGCTGCAGAGGCGTCTGCTGAACGCAAACCTTTTAACATAAGAACAACCAAAGTTTCATCAATTAGCCACCAGAGTGGTCGACAGTAAAACACAAAACCAGTATATAGTCATTCCTCTTTCCCCTTGTACTGGAATAGCAGATAAATAGCAGACTACAGCAGCAGAGTCAACCTTGTGTGCTGGGTTGTTGGTCTGTCGCATCTGTTATAATTTCTACAGTCTGGAAAGTGAATGAAACTACTTTAGATTATGGCTTTCTTTTGCTCAACAGTTTCTCATGGAGATGGATTAAAAGTGCAGCATTAGTGCAGCGGGCACGTCTTGGACTCCATCTGTCTGCTGCTTCTGTATGACTCACGCCTTTTCTCTCCTGAGATCTTCTGGAGTAACTGCAATGTGCTACATCACTTTTTCTGTTTTTCACAAACATACTTCTGACACTAATTCTCTGGACTACTGAAACCAGTTGTACGTTTTGTACCTTGGAGTAGCGCATGAAGTGATCGCCATCTGGTAGCCCGCGGGCCACATCCGGCCCTCCAAAGCTTCCCGGCCGGCCTGCAGAATATCAATGAATACAGAAAATGTACATATTTAGCGTTACTCACCAGTGGAACAGGCCCAGTCCATCCTGAGAGTGAAACTGAGATCAAATTACTGTTTTACAAGAATATTTGATCAATTTTGGTTCCAAGAAATTTGCAAATTTTTAAAAAATCTGTACAAAATTTGTTTCCAATTGGACTCTTATTCGACTTGAAATACTCTCTCATCACTCCTCTTTGTATGTAAACATAAATAAACTGAAAAGTTCGTACAGAAGTGCTCTGCAAATAAAGTTATTGTTATTATTCAGCACCATTACTTCCCCTCGAGGCTGCCTCCACAGCCAAGCGTGTGAGTGTTTATGGCTCATGACACAATTATGATTAAGATGTTAGCCTCTCACAGAGAGGGGGAGAGGGAGGGAGGGAGGGAGATAAAGAGAGAGAGAGATAGAGAGAGAGAAATAAAAAAGAGGAGGGAATGAGGGAGAGAAGAGAGAGCAAGGAGAAGAGACAGGCAATTTAGCATCACTGTCTCTCTCCTGGGATAAAGGCAAGCAGCACAGCACTGACCTGTCACTGTGCTGGGTCTGATCGAAGAAGACTCTTTACATCTTCCTCACACAAAACCAAATATAAGGTCTTTCTTCCTTTTTCTTTAACCTACCCACTTTAAGGCCCCCATCCCTTTCCTGCAAGCTTCACTTCAACAGAAAGTATATACCCAGTTTGCTGATATTTAATATTTATTGTCAGTGTAATTATCTCTTGGGATAATTTCATCATTTCTTGAGTCATGACAAACAATTTGTGTGTAATTCAACAACGCAAAGCAGCTGGCTGTCGGCAGCTTTGGCACAGATGCTACAACTTGATGGATTGTGTCTTTGAAGTAGCAAAATGTTAAACAACCAAATATCAGATTATGGGGTACAGTTGCACAGATTCAGAAAGAAAGCCTGGACCTCCTGGGTAAAACTGGACTTGTGTGTCTGGAGGAGGCTTTAGACAGATGTGTGGCATGTCAGCAGGGCACAAAGAGCTTTAATTACACACACCAAAGACATCGCTTTCAGATTCATCCATTTATTTTGTTTTAAAGAGTGATGATGGAAAAGTTGGCTTTGTCTCGCAACCAAATGGGAGACAATTACCATGCAATCATTAAAAGCCGAACTAATCATGTTTACAGTTTAATTCAGTGTGATTGACAGTTAGCAGCAGAATTCAGTGATAATGGCTTTGCTAGTGTCTCTCTGAAAAGCTGCAGGTTTGTGATCTTCAGCTTTCTTGATGCCCCCCTCCCCACTTTTGTTTTCAGAATAAATCTCCAAAAGCACAATAAATAACCCTCTAACTAACTATGCAGCGAATGGATTTCTCCATAAAGTGACTTAAAAAAATATCTGTAAATAATATATAGTACTACTGGAGGAAGGTCAGATACTGTAGATTTTGTGATATATATGTATATATATATTTCATGAATCAGAAGTGCACTCAAACCTCTGAAATGTCTCAAAATGTGAGTAAAAATGTATTAATAAACACAAACTCAAGCAGAATTTAATCTTGATAACTAGTGATGAAAACACAGAATGTAAAAAGTAATTTCATAGTTTGATTGATAATCTGGAGCTGATTTATGCAAAATATGTGTTTAAATTTCCCATTTAACTTGAACAGAAACAACAAGGAAAGGAACTCTTGGCGCAGACACTCTGGCATAAACACACTGTTTTACAGAAAGTTCTCTCCTTTAATTGTTTTCATCAGAAAAGGAATTTCCTCCTTCAACGATGCGTTTATTCGCGCTCCGCTCTCTCACTGCCAGCAGAGACGTGCAGTAACTTCCAGGGGAAAAAGGTATGATTTTAGGGCCTTGTGTGATTCTTTTAAAATATGAGCGAGCACGTTCTTGGCGGTGAAGGCGAGGGAATTCGATCCCAGGAGCCTCTTTAAGCGGCAAAGAGGAAGCGCTTCCCCATCTTTACCTCCTGAATTACTGCCTCTGTGTCTAAATTCTAAACACTTCCTGTTTCCTCTCCTCCCTAACCCCCCCACCTACCCTCCATCTCCCTAAACTCTTTTTCTTCTCCCCATCTCTCTGCCTGTCTGAGGAAGCTATGGAGGGTTTTCTGCTGTGCCTGGTTGAAGTCCAGCACATCCTAATCACCGCGGGGTGCCGATCCAGACTCTGAACTTGGCAGTGGCTCTCCCACTTCTCTCTGACTTTTTCCTCAACAGACAATTCTCTCTCTCCCATTGAGGAAATGGTGTCATCAGGTGTCTTTTTTCTGCTTTGCTGTGATGACGTCCTCTCTGGTTCTGTGTGCTTTGAATCCAGTGCATGATTAAACCTTTTAATATATAATGAAGTCATGCTAACAGAGAGCCTTTTAGCTTTGGTGACATTAAAGATTAGAAGTTAATTATACTTGTGAAGTATCGCCTCAGGGCTCGCAGGCTAAAAAGGTAGATCTGTGATGAGAATCTGGTCTGTGTGGCTTGAATGAAACACGTCTGAGGACACATTTTCAGCTGAAGTCAGCAGTCGGACAGTTGGACAGACAGCTAAGTGTGACTTTTGAAATTCCTGATCAACCCCTAAAGGATCATAGACAGCAGGACTCATGCATACATGGACATTTACCCACATGTGCATACAGGTCTAGCCCTTCGTCACCAGAAAGAAAAGCCATATAGGTAATCTGTGCAAGTACGTTATTATGATTCATATTTCTGTTTAAATTCTTGGGTGACCTCCAGTGGTTGTAGTAATTATGACAAGAGCAAAGGAGGAAGTCAGGTGACGTAGTGTATGTAGCAAGGATGTTCGCATACGGAGGAGGTGGGGTGGATGGTTGGGTCTAACAAACACAAACTTAAGCAACCATTTCACATCATTAACGATGTGATGACGAAGATCCAGTTCAACGAAGGTCTGCTACACCCGTCCCGGTATTCTCCAGCAGTGGTATGTGTTGTTTGGGGAGTCATTGGTAGCTGACCAGTTCAGTTGTTTAGCTGTGACGGTGTGCTGACAGTTCAAGTTGCCAAAATTTTGGGTCTGCATGGGCATCATATGAGAAACCTGGGACCCTTAAAACTACATGGTTACTGATGTGGGTTTACAATTGGAGCTTATGAAGGGGGCATAAAGAGCAATTCACGTAAGTCACAAATAAAAACATATTTTCCTTTTTGGGTAAAGAGTGAATGTAGATGCTGATGCTCAGATGGTTGCCTCCACCTCAGTACAATGGAGAATATTTTAAAATAAGTGTTCAGTTGCTCGGGATAATCCACAGACCAAACTGTGCCGTGTATACTGTATTGTTTGCTTTTGGTAGAATGGAGTTCCAAATGAAAACCGTTCACAGTAAGGATGCAGATTATCCACAGTAACGGGCACGTTTTGAGAAAGACAAATTGTGTTTTACAAATATCATTATTCAGTGCTGTAAGCACCAGGAACCAAAATCCATTCACTTCTAATGCATGTAAATGGAAAAGTTTAAGGTGACTCGCTTTCTTTTCCCTCTAAAATGCCTTTTTGTAACTGTGTTTCATTAACATTTTGATTATTTCACCATGCTTTTAAATTACTTGTTTAGGGAAATTAAGTGAAACAAAGTCAATTCAGACAGAGATGCACTTTTTTCTCTGTCCTGTCTGTCAACATCCGGTAATTACAGTGTGAGATGTTTCAATAGTCCCTCTTGGTCTTGCATATAATTCCACCTAAGATAGAACCGAAATGACCCACAATCAGAGCTTGGATCCACTGAAATATTAATTGTATTTGAGATATACAGACCTTGATCTTGTGGCAACAGGATGTTAGACATATTTAAGACTATTAGGTGAATATAGTTGGAACCCGGCCTGATTCTGGTCCCTGGTCAATTCAGTTGCTTTGACCCAAGTGGAACTGTGATGACCAGAGTTGCTCAGGATCTGCATTTTAGATACTAAGCGAGCATATTATTCACTCCTCCTCCCTCCATTCCCTCTGTGATAAAACTGGGATTCAAAGGGACAGGAAAAGAAAGCAAGCATTACAAAGCATGCATTTAAACAGCATGGATCTTAACAGATGTGGCTTCTCTCCTCATTGTACAGTAAATCTACAGTTCAGTATCGTATCTCTCGCGCAGGCTTTGCCAAATTATCCTGATCATGTGCTCAACAATGCTGTTGACAAGCATGCTAAAGCCACTTACAAAACAGAGGAGAAGAAGGAAAAAACCTTTTCTACATTTATACTCGATTAAAAAGAAGAAGAAAGAGCCCAAAGTTATTCAGCTGTTTAAGTATTCATTACGCCCTCCAGTCAAGCTTGGCCTCAGGCCTGACTTCACGCCTGTACGGTGGAATTAACCAGCAAAATTGGTTGTTTTCTTATCCTCGTCTCTTTTTTGTTTAATCACTGAAAAGCAGCTTTGTCAGATACTGAACAGTTTGGACCTCTCATTAAATTGTTTACTGTTATTCTGTGACCTTTTCAGTATCTGTAAGTATTATCCACACTTGTCTCATCTGTAATGGGCCAGTAAGCAGTTGCAGCACAAGACAATGTTGCGCTGAGCTGAGCATGTGGCCTCGGTGTTAATGAGGGGCAGCAAAGTGGGACAAAAGGCAGAGCTGCTGGTGAACTCAGAATAAGGGTCAAAAAACCCTTTATTTATCAAGCACGATAAATACAGGAGCGTTTATCTCAGTGGCTCTGGCACACAAACTTGTTTATTCCAACTTCAGTCTCATTGTTGTAGTTTGGGCGATTATTCTTGCCGGTAATGTTCTTAAAAACGAATTGCTAAGATCTGGGAACAAGGTGACTTGGCTACAATGAAGTGAAGTGAGAAGGAATAGGAGACGATCAGACGGATTATCTGAACCACTTTATTTAGAGATAAAAGCGAAAGTGATCACACTAGATATTGCTGAGGACTACGAGCCTCCTTCAGCACCTCCATTACCCCTGTTACCTGAGCAGGTAGATGTACCCTTTGAACTGCAGGAGGTGGAGGGTTAGTAACTGCTAGATTGGATATCGGTAACCATCAGGGAGAGAGAGATGAAGCCCCAAGTAGCTCTTGAAGCAGTCAACTGTAAAATGGCAAATGTAGGGTGTAAATAACCACTGAACATGTTTCTATCCATCCATCCATCCATTGGCTATACTTGCTTATTCTTTCGCGGGGGCAGGAGTTAAAGTCAGCTGACATTGGCCGGGCGTGCCCCGGACAAGGCGCCAGTTCACCAGAAGGCTGACAGACTACCATTCATGCTCACACTCACACCTACGGGCAATTCAGACTCGCCAGTTAAACTAACCTGCATGCTTTTGCACTGTGGGCAGAAACTCTGAGAAAACCCAGACAGAGAACTTTATTTTCCTTTAGTTTAGTAAAAAGAGACAAAAACAAAGGAAGACATAATTTAATCTATGGCTTCATCAATCGGCTTGTCTCAGCTCTGACCTGCCTCCAAATCCCAAAAGCTTTGCATCAAGCCTCGGCCTCACACGGGGGTGGCAGTGGGTCAGCAGGTAGAGCAGATTGGTAACTAATCACAGGGTTGGTGGTTAGATCTCCTGCTCCTTCTGTCCCCGTGTCAAAGTGTCCATGAACCAGACATTTAATTGTCCCCCATGGTTAGGCCTGTGCCTTGCATGCCTCACCCCAAATGAGTGAATGAGAGGAAATTGCAGTGTTTTGGATAAATGTGCTACATATATCCAGTGCAAATCTCTGAACGCAGCAATTTCCTCAATCTAGCAAAATAAATAGGCAGCTCCTCACTGCCTTTCAAAATGAAACATGCAGGCACGGCATTTGCTGATCTTCAAAAGTCGTTATGTGGGGAGGACAAAACAATATCAGTAAGAATCATTTAGAGGGGCTTTTAATGAGCTTGAAAGGCTTATACCATTTGTATTATTGTATTTCATTCTTATAAACTCAATATTAATCATACATTTGCTTTGTGAGTATTTAACTCCTCATCCTTTATTTGTTTGTGTATGTCTCTGGCACACAGCGTTGTATAAATAATTACATATATGAATATTATCATCTTTATTTGTAGTCGTAGTAGTTGTAATGTTGGTAGGAACAGCAGCAGCAGCAGTAGTAGTAGTAGTAGAATAAAAACATCAGTTGAACATTTTGCATGTTTTGTAAATGTTTTCAGCTAAATTTCTATGCATATTTCATGAGAGATGTGATCTTCTTTTGACCAGGTCAATCTTTCGATAAACAACGTGCAGTTTGCTTGGTGAGGAGGCCGTTTTCATTAGGGTTTCATCAGATTTCTTCTGCTCTTTGCCTTTACTGCTTCAGTGCTGCTCTCTGTTGTTGTTGTTGTTGCTGTTCTTGTTGAAGGTTATAAAAGGAAAACTAAAACTCGTGGTGAGGTTCTGGTGCTTCAACCATACAATAAAGAGAATTGCTCTAGGGGCTCTCAAGACGAAGGAACAGGACAGTTAATAGCAATGGGGGAGTGGTGGGGAGCGTTTCGGGACAGTAGCTACTCTATCTCTTCAGTCCTTGTTAATAGCCAAGGCGGCAAAACCGACTCATGTAAGAAAAATAAACAGAAAAACTCTCCATCAAGCATGATGAAGAAAGGCAGAAACAGGAGGCAGTTATGCCCGTTAGTGCAGAACATCCAAATAAACCCTAAAACTACTTAGAAAAGACGAAAAATGAACACTCGTTAGCTTTTAGCATGTAGCAACTCCTGCCTCTGTCTTCAGCTGCTGGAGATCAGTCAGAACAGTCAGTAAAATGTTTAGCAACTTCACAGTCAGCCAATCACATTTCTCCACTCGCCCATTTACCCACACATTGCAAAGGCCAATAAACTGCCTCTGGCTGTCGGCCATTTTGTATATTCATACATTTGGAGGCGTGTGAGCCGCAGTAATGGAGTATCCATTGGCAGTAGCCCTCGGGTCCTGGTACCGATCCACATGTTGTCTATATAAGTCCTAATGGGGAGCTGCCTGGCTATTTGGCAGCAGGAATAACCAATAACATTTTGTAAAACCTCATTTCTCTCTCTAATCAGAGGCAGACTTTGTTTTTGGACCATTGGGTTTTCTTCAGGCTCTCTGAATGAATAGTTGGCTGAACGAGAGGCACTGTTGGACAGCAGCAGTGGAGGGAAAAAGACTCAAAGGCCGATGATTTGATTTGCCTCCAATTTGCCACTTATTTTCTTCCTCCCTGGCTCTTCAACTCTGCTTTCTTAACACACACACACACACCTCCACTCTTATGAGAGTGGCCATTATTTAGCTTGTAACCAAGCACCATTTTCTTTTCTCCGTCAGCCTGTAGCCTAAGAGCTTATTGGAAAGCTATCAGTACTCTTTGTGCATGAAGGGAGAGTCTGTAGAAAGCACAGAGGGGAGAGGAGTTATATTTCATTACTGCAGTGCATTTATTTAATTTATGATACGCTTTGTGAGGTATATCCACAATGAAATACAGTGTGTGTGGAAACAAGAGACCAATCAAACAATAAGGACATTCAGAAAACTCTGACAGATAAGATAATCCTGAGGACGAGTATTACCAAAT
The DNA here is from genome assembly GCA_037975065.1 of Chaetodon trifasciatus. Classification (NCBI taxonomy): domain Eukaryota; kingdom Metazoa; phylum Chordata; class Actinopteri; order Chaetodontiformes; family Chaetodontidae; genus Chaetodon; species Chaetodon trifasciatus. Next base: position 2,961,889 of record JBBMOE010000031.1, on the reverse strand, counting down.
GCTGTACTGCTGAACTGTTTCAACTGCAAAGTTACACAATGTGTAGATCTTGTGTAGGCTTACCTGAGAAGTCACACATTTCCACGTGACTGTGCGAGCACACACACTTCTCCATCATACATGTGAGGCGGTGACACTGATGTCGGTGTCACCGTGAGTACCGCTTTCCTGCCAAGCTGCCGAGGCTGTCCTCTCCACAACACCTGGAGACGCTTGGCAGCTTCTGCAGGTGTTCTGTCTTTTATTTTCATTTCTTTTTTTTTTTTTTACAGCTTTGTTCTTTTTTCTGCCATCAAGGGCATTTTTCAATCCGCTTGATTTAATTTTTGCAAACAGATTTTTGAGGGCTGCACAAAAGCACTTTCAGTCTGTTTAAATAAATGAGATTTTTATTACACAACAGCCTTATTTCTGAATAAAAACTGCACCAATCACAGCTCATCGGTCCTCCTATTAGAATAGCAGCATTGTCACCATAAAACGTGCAACTGGAGGTGTTGTAAATGTATAGTTTAATTTAAGGTTTTCTAGTAAACAGACAAAAGAGGCAGATCTTGATTATTCAGCTGTTCTGTATCTTTCCAAGGCTGTGTCAATGTTACCCCGTTTCAGTGTATTCACAAGGCCGAGGATTTGATGGGGAGTGTGAGGTTGTGTCGAACATATCGCCTCACTCTTCTGTTTGCATTATGGGGATTTTCAGTTCTCCAAAACACTCAAAACTTTAATGTTGCATGACGTTTTCTCGCTGCCACCAAATTTAACTGACATGATCTGTTTCATTTTGAAGTTTTGGCTTCATATCGGTTTCAGGGTCAGTTATCTGAGCCTGTCACACCACACCAGAAAAATCAACAACACAAATCTGGAGGGAGGAAATGGAAAAGCTGTCCATCAGTCTTTGCATCTTGTGTGTGGGTTTTTCATAATCAAACTTCTCGGTGTAAACAAATGTCAGAGTAGCCCCGTCAGCTGAACTGGATCCTGTTCAAACGGCTGATTGGACAGGACAGCGGTTTGTTCCAGGGTGAACGCAGCCTGCCTGCCATGACTCACGGCCACATTTGGAAGGTCTGCGCTGTGGCAGGTGCTTGCAGATGGAAACAGAAGAGAAAGTGCGATGCAGGATCAGACGTGCTATTAATCCCCACTCACAGGCTGCAGCTCTCTATGAGGATTTTGCCAGAGAGCTGATCAAACAGTGGGATACTTTGGCTCATGCAGCTGTTTGTCATTGCGTCCATGTTTGTATTTGGATAAGTTTGAAAAGCCTGAAATCAGGTGTTGATGCTCAACTGATATCAGTCCAAGACACTTCTGGAGGACCGCTGATTATTAAACACATTATGAACTTTCTTCAGAATTTATTTAGTAGAGAATTTATATGAAACTGTTCAGTTTGAGATGATCTCTACGGCTGAGCGCATTGTCTCTCTTCAATAGGGGGAAACTTGTTGATTTTGTCAATCTTAACCAACCAACGACCTCTTCCTCGTCCTCATTTTTCCTTTCAGAGATTAAAACAGGTCTAATTTTGCGCACATTAATGGCAGCTTCCCCTTGTTGAAAAATCAGCTGGGACAGAATCTCGTCATAGCCAGAAAAATGAACATTTTAAGCACTAAAACTGAAAATACTGGTTGGTTTGGTCTAAGACATCCGCCCTGCACAGCGTAATTAACACTGCAGCCTCTGGGGGACCCTAATGAGCTTTAGGTGTTCTTTGTCTAATTTAAAGTTATCCCAGGAGAAAGCTCTGCCAAGGTTGAGGTTGGTGAGAACAGTCTCAGATTCGCTCCTCCTCTTGTTTTTCTTAGCTTTGTTTACTCTCACAGCGCTCCCTTCTATCAGTCCAGATATCACAAAGACATTCCTCTTCATCCCTCTGCATCTCCCATCAAACAAAAATGAAAATCAGACCGTACACAATGAGATTTCCCTGTTTTTGCTGACTGGTGCTCTGGAGTCTCCTCCGTGGCTTTCAGCACTTTCTCACCGGGGCCCTGTCTCGTGCCATTTGTTTCAGTTAGCGGGAAATGTGTGTGGTTGTCAAAAACGATTGGCTCTGGTGGTCTGAGGCACGCACTCCAAAGCACGGCCGACAGTAAATTGTATTTTTCCACAGAGTTATTAGGCCATTATTATGGCGCTTGAAGTGAACAATGCCTCCTCATCTTCACAGGCAGACAATTAGAATCATCATTAATCGGCACTATCAGCACATCAGTGGGGCAGAGAGGGTATAATGGAGGTATAGACCACTTATTGGCCAATCAATCAATGCGGTTGCTAACGAAAGTGTCTTTCATCGTGCCTGAACTGAGTGACTGGTCAGTATTGGAGTGGAGCATGTGAAAGGAATGTTTATGGCATGTTATTTGTACTAATGTTCAGCTATACCCCATATCTTATCTTAAGGTCATTTCCTACAGAGACTCTGCAGCTGCATCATAAATCTCGAAGCAATCATGGGTGCCTCCACCATGGAGGCCCAATAGGTTGCAATAATGGCTGAATGAATAACGGCCAGACAAGAGAGACTGCTACTGTTGTTGTTAATGCTACTCACAAGCGGAGTCCAGCACCAAACAGCAGACAGATAAAGTGAGAAACTAGCTGGTGAACATTGTGGAACATTTAGCAGCTAAATAGCCAGCTAAAAGAGAAATCACCACCACTCTAAAAAGAAGGATAATCTGTGTCTACTGGAAGTGTAAAATAGGCAATTTTGCTGCAATGTACGGCTTTATGAGATGACAGTATCTGTCAATGTGTTTGCTGCATGTACTCCTGCAAACAAGTGGAAAAAACATGAAGCCAAGTAATGTGGCTTTAACTTTCCGCTTTATTTAACTTGAAATGCCCTGTAGCGCTTTATGCGTCGTCTTAGATGAAACAGAAGCCCCTATGGTGATTCCCACATAAATACACAGCAGTTCAGCCCAATCACCCTATAAGAAGACTGCAAACATGCCAGAAAGAGGGACAAGTTGAATCTGTCTGAGCCTTTCTATCAGTAGGTAACACATAGATGTTGCCCTCAGCCATAATTTTCTTTTTTCTTCTTTGTGTCTCCTCTCAGATGACCCAAGAACAGTGCACTCATAGGAACAATGTCCAGAGTTCAGAGAAACCACAAGTGTACAAAGTGGGAATATACGGCTGGAGGAAACGCTGCCTTTACTTCTTCGTCCTGCTGCTGATGATCCTGATCCTGATCAACTTGGCACTAACTATCTGGATCCTCAAGGTCATGAACTTCACCATAGTAAGTCTCCTTTTTCCCTTTTGATTTGCCAGCGGCTCCCAGTGTTTGCATTGAAAGCAAGACAAAAGCACTGTAGCTGCATGAAGTGGTAGTCATATTCCTGTCAAGTCCCATTTTCAAGGGAGGGATTAGTTCAACCAGCATGACGCAGAGACCTGAACGCTTCTGCAATGAAAAAATGTTGTTTTGTTACATTTTCCTGGAAAAATGTTCAACAGTGACCCTGTTGAAACAAAGCATATCTCAGTGTTTAATGTTACTAGCACCAGATTACAGCAGTTACAGCTCATGCTGGCATGTGTGATACAGTTTGATCCGCTTGCCGTCTTCTGCTTTAGGGACTCATGTGCAGAGGTTTGTTTTGGTTTTATTAGTGGTCATATGTTTTAAACACTTTTTGCTAACACTTTGTGGGCACTGAGGTCAAGTGCTTGCAGGCTGGTTTCTGTAGTTTTGTGGTTGTGTTGTCTTTGACTGGATTGTCAACTTGGGATGCAAGTTAGTACCCAAAAAGTCATCATTAGTAGTCTATAAATTTCATGGTCCTTTTAGCCAGAATACTGCAGGTAATTATGTGTGTAGTTTCCTGTGGATTTTATGTATGTGCAGCTGTGATTGGCAGTCTAAAATCTCTCCTCTGGAGGTAATGAAATTCAAACTGGGATAATTCAAAGAGCCATTTTTGAAATACGTGAAGCTCAGGATATTTCAGAGCAATTATTTTGCAAGTAATTTGGGAAAAATAGCATTTCTGGGCCTAAATATATTATGTGACGTGTGGGGTTTTTATACTGACATGGCAAATTATGTGTGACGTGCAGTGACACACACACACAGGTGAACCTTAGTGCAGTGCAGGAAAGTAAAGGAACTGTCTTGATCCTCTGCTGATCACCTTATCGATCGACCCTTAACTCACTTACACTCTGCAGTGTTTCCTCCTTCCTGTGCTCCTCGTTTGCTGTTCATCTCTGTCATGTAAAAAAAGCTAAACACACACCTTTGTTCTCCTCATGCGGGGTGCATTTAGTCTGACTGAACCAGAACTGAAGGATAAAAAGTTGTCATCCTCCTCCTCTCCTCTGAGTTACACCGTGATAAGATATGAACCACTTTAGCTGAGGATGACATAACAGATTAATTTATGTATTTATTGGCATATTTTGTCTCTATTTCTGAAGCACGGTTAACACTGCAGGGTTGGTTTGACACTGCCTACCCACAGATCACATTTGGTTCTTGTTCTTTTCATTTTATGCTGATGAACTTTTAGTTTCTGTTGTCTTCTTGTTTGCCTTAGCAGCTCCTCCTCAGATTTTATACCATCAAGCTGAAATATAAGCGTAAACAACTTAATTTCCTGTTTGCTATTGAAAACATACTGACACCAGGAGCCAGATACATGGAACTTTGTGGAGGTTCATCACCAAATCCCTCTGCCTTCACAAAGAAAGGCGTGCTCAGACATTTGTTTTGCATAAAAGGATAACTCAGGATGTAATTCATCGTGCTAATGTTTGCAACGCACTTCATGATAAGGGACAAAAGAAAACTAACAAACAGAGAAATAAAAAAGCTGCTTCCAATGTAAATAAAAAGAGAATACAACTTATTCACCAAAACTGTATTTTTAAATGCACATTGATCATCATTTCTGCAAACTGCATATCATCATACACAGTGAGTGAAACTGGCTAACAGTCTAAATGAATAAAATCACCTTCAGTGCTCTCAGGAAACCAGGCGTGTGCTCGTTAGAAGTGTGAATGCACATTCTTACCCCACTGTTTTTAAGAATATCACACATCAGCGTGTTTATTCTTCATCATTTTGCTGCTCGAGGAAAGGGGCCTTTCTGTGTGGAGTTTGCATGTTCTCCCCGTGTTCACCTGGGGTATCCTCCATAAAAATATACCCCCACTAAAAACATGCAAGAAGATCACCACCTGACCAATGGTGACAGGAAGGAGCTGGGTCCCCGGGTGCCGCTGTCGGCTGGCAGCCCACCGCTCCTGGTCTGCCGCGGAGGAAGGACTTACCAGGATGGGTCAAATGCGAAGAAAATTATTTCACGGGAAGCATGGCGTGTAGTGTGCAACTAACTCTCTGTGTGATGTGATAGTAAAAAGCACCTTTCTTTCTTTCTTTCTTTCTTCTCTTTTATCCATCTGGCCCCAGGTGTTCGAGGATTTATGAACTGGGAATACAGTCAGTTTAATCAGTGAATTAATGAGCAATAAAAAAGCAAAATAGACATTTACTTCTATAAAAGTAACATGGACTGTTAGGTTAAAGTATGCGAACAATAACAAAGCTGTTGTATTCATGATTAAATGAGTCCACTCTCCATCTATCATCTGCAGTACTGCTGTCTTTCCAGACGCCCGTGAGATGAGCACTTCTTCACTCTGTCCCTCTCTCTTCTTTCCCTCTGCCTGTTTCACTTTTACTGTTTCTTGCTGTCCCCGTCTCTCTGTCTTAACCTGTCTGCTCCACACTCCGTCTCTTTCTCACTGTTTATTAATCCACGTGGCTGTGATGAGTATGACGCACATTTACATGGACTATAGCACTTACATACAAACACACACACACACACACACTGCAGCTGCTGTGAATAATACATGAGGTCTGCTTCACGGCCGAACTTTAATATGAGATCTACATAAATCAGAGAGCAGTTTCGTGGGTGCTGAGCTGTATGTTCTGACAGAGCGCTGCACCCGGAGTGTTATAATGTTTTTAATGTGTCTGCCTGCAGATTAGAGTTTAAGAAAAAAAATCTGAAATGTTGGAGATAAGTCTGAAATGGGGAAATCAAAGTTAACCAAGAAGTGGCACATGCAGAAAGCTGGTACCACAAAGGTGGTAGCCAAAACATTCTTTAAGTCCACGGTTATGGGATGGGTTGCTATTGCCTGAATTCATTGTAAAGTAATGGGACATGAAGGATTAATCCAGAAAACAGGCCACTGACACAACAATGTTCTCACTGAGCCGGTAGAAATCCATAATATCCCTTTATTCAAAGCAGCTAAACTTGAGTTTGAGCTAGCAGGAGGTGGAGGAGGGAGGGTGGAGGTTGGTCGAGTTTAGAAGTATGCAGAAATTAAATATTTACACCAACTGCAATTATAGAGACAAGTGTGAATTATGAATGTGGACAAGCAGTGGACATTAGGGAGAGTGGTGTTTGTTTTTCGGGGAGGATGTGAGTCCTCCTGTACGTCTGTTTAAAAATGTACATGTGTCATAATAAAAGAGCACTTGAACTAAGTTTCACCTGCATAGATTTAAATCTTACAGCAATCTCTGTGTTTATATGTGCGCGCGTGAAAAGCATACAAATGTGCAGTATGTGTGCATCCACTTGGATTTCCAGAGTTTTTCAAATATTAATGGGAGTTTCACATCCATCCAAGTGTCTTTCAGCAAAATGTTAAATCCCTCTGACCTCCTCAGCCAAGCAGAAAGAGAGTCTTGGCTGTACATAGAATATCACCGCCGTGTTTTTTATCTTTTTCTCTTTCACTGCTTTTATCACATCTCAGTCAGACGCTGCGCTGCGGGCTTCTGTTCAGGCCTCAGTCAGAATCCAATCTCTAATCTACATCATGTTTAAATAACCTTGCAGTTTGGTTTTAGGACAGCCACCTTAATATTTAGCAGCCTGTTCACCCCCTCTACCATAACTGAGCCTCCTCTGAAGGTCTACCAGGTCCTAAATAACCACAAACAGAATGCCAGCAGTGTGTCAGATGATCAGATCCTCTTCATGCAGCTGCAGGCTATTAGACCAGAAACAGACATCTTCACACTTTCTCCTGTGTGGCATTTTCTCCATCCGGGCCGCGCTCTCCACTTGCGTTTTGAGCTATTATGAAAATGTGTGTCAAGTCCAACTTGAGAGCTCCCTGCTCTACAAATGGCTCTTTGAAAACCCCTACATAGCACGGGTCAACAGCTTATCACTCGGTGCAGTGTGTGACTCACTGGAAGTGCGGCACACAAACAAACACCGGAACAAATACACTGATGCATTCAGACACGGGCTTGTGGATTTTTGTCTCTTTGTGTATGCACAGACTCATACACTGTGAGGCTAATATGTGTACAAATGAACTGATGTACACGTAAAGGCGGGATTACTGCTGGGACATATACATGAAGGTACATACATATGCACCTGGCTTGTACTTTTTTTTCAAACACACATACGTACACATGTATACAGTATGTACAGTATGTGCTAAATGTTTCTAGATGTTTGGGCATTTGCTTCTTTCTCCAAAAACACACTCTCATGTACACATATGTGAGTCCCTGACCCTTACACAGATGGACACATATAAGCACACCTGTGTCTGAATGATTCTGATCATTTCCGCTCTCTTTACTGTGGGCGTGTACACTGTGGCTGACCAAAGATTTTCAGAAGCACAAAAGGATCCTGAGTGCTATTCTGTCCGCAAGTGAACATCTGAGTCTGAGAATTAGATGTTTTTGTGAGTGAAGACAGGATCATGTAACAGGACATATGTACGTTTGAGGAAGAAACAGGGATTCTCTCGCTCGCAATCACAAATCTTTCGGCTGCCTTGAGCTGAAACACCTGGAAGTGTGAGGGTCATCCGGCCTTTCAGAATAAAAGCTGAGACAGTGGCACTTCATGACATCACTGAAAGGGTACAAAGAGCAATATGGTCTTTTTAGTTTAGTTAGCTGTTTTTTAATCCTTGTACAGACTTTTAACTATGATCCTAACTTCCTGACATGTTTGCGTCCCGTTGCAGCTCTTTTAAAAATGAATAGCGAGCATTTTTTTGGGATCTCACATGATCAGAACCTGCCAGAGCAACAGGAAACAAGCATGTATATGATGAGGATGGCAAAGCTAATTCTGCTCTCGACTGTTGGCTCGAAGACTTTTTGTGCTCTGTCAGTTCTTTTGTGGCTTATATGCTTCCATACTTGACATGTCTGAATGGCTGTAGAGAAGCTGTAGAGAGCCAGTTTGGCTTCTTGGGTAATACTACTATTCATGTTTCTGGGTCCATTCTTAAAAATGTACATTCAACTATGTTAATTATTTGACACCTTAAGCCATGCATTGTATAAAGGTGATTATCTGTGTTTTTATTTCAGTTGTTTTGTGGATTAGAGACAAATACATACAGTACATACAGTGTGTAAGTGTATTTATTAACTTTCTTGCAAATGCTGTTTGCTTATTGCTAAGAACGTTTTTCATTAAGACTGTTGGTGCACTGACGATACAGGTTAAGACCTTACTTTGAATTTTTTTTCTTTAATGAAAACCTCTGTGAAACGCTTAATTACCGTGCATTTCTGCTGTAGGAAACTAATAGTTGACTTTCCTTGACTCTGGTGGCCCACATAGAGCAGCTGCAACAGATTGCACGCTGAGTGTGATGTAAACATTTACATTGTAAATTAAGTGCAGATCTCAAGGCTGAGGGAACCACAGTAAGATGGAGAGCCCGCAGCTGGGCATCATAGTCAGGGTCAGAAACTGAGAGAGCTCAGGGCAGAAAAGTCATTAAAAGTTAATAGAATTCCCATTAATTTAAAATGAAGGGTTAAAATGCTCCCAATTAGGATTTTGCTTAATTAGGAGCAGCCACCCTGTCCGCATTTTTTTATTAGGCTGTCAAACACCACAGTGTCACTGCAGCTTGTGTCCCCTGGTCTTAGAAGACCGGTTCTTTCTAGAGTGGTCTGAATTACTTCAGTTTTTTTCTTTTACAACATGCAACCTCCAAGCAAACCAGTGCAACAGCCATATATTCACAATAAATAATATGATTTACAACTGAAAAATTCTCTATCGTCTTCTGAAAGGTCTGCAGGTCTCTAGTAGTGGGGAAGAAGTGAAGGGTCTGTGGGCTATAATTTGTCTGTGAGATCTGCCACTTCAGTCATAATCGATCCGGCTTTGATCTGTGTGTTTGCAGCTGTAATGTTAGCGTGTCGGTGCAGGTGTGTATGAGTGTGTATTCTACCCTTGAGATTGTGTGTATGGGTGTGTTACTCCCTGCCTCTGTCTCCAGAGATCTACAGCTCGTCCGGCTGCTTTTTCAGCCTCCCATCATGTTAAATAGGCTCGTTGTGGCAGCAGGGACAGCCGAGGGCTCTCAGATTGAGACAGATTAAAGTGGCTGCACCTCATGTACATGGCAGTCCAGAGTCTGTGTGGTAATGAGTAAAAAAAAAGAAGGGTTGGGGGGGTTGATGTATCGGCTGCCCTTTCTTCCAGGTCCTTCCACTCCAGTGAACCGGGCCTGTTCAGCAGCCAAAAAACCGGCCTGGAGGGAGGAGGGGGGACCGATGTAATAGTGAGACTTCAGTGCTGTTAACATTTGAGTGTCGGCGTTCTACGTTATTAGCTGAACTTACGTGCCCTCGAATCAGAGCAGCATTACAAAGTATAAAGGGTCGGGGCAGGTCAGATCATGGTTTGGGTTCAAATAAGTACACTGCTGTTACGTACATTACGTAACTTAAGTACACCATGATCAAAGAGGTCGCAGCCTAACAATAACCATAAATATAGGTCATAATCACTGCTTGCACAACCTTTACACCCATTTTTCTTGTGAGAAAAGGCTGGGAGTTATGTAGAAAAAGAAGGCATAAAAAAAAAAGCAGATGAGAAGTTCAACAGATTTCTGTATGTTTATTTTAAGTCCCAGGTAAAAACATTTGTAAGAGCCAGATTCAGGGTCAAGAATTATTATGGTCACCTGGTGTATTTTCTGTTATGTGCCATTGGGTGTCGCTGTCCTGTCGCAGAGAGCACAGGTATTTAGGTGGGTAGGTTGACCCCGGAAGGGCATATGGTTTTTGACCGCTGTGGCGGCAAGCGGGGACAGGTACCGTATGATCGCTGTTTATTTATATGAAATATTCGGAATATGTATTCACTGTGCACTAGGAAAATAAAGAAATTGCATTATTCAGCACAGACGAGACGAGCCGCAGACTCTTCATTAAAACAATACAGCATACGGCAAGGTGTCGGCAGCGCGTCAGCCAAGTCACTCCTGGGAGTCAAAACTCCTCGGTAGCTTAGTATCAGACCAAGCTCCAACAACATTAGTATGGTTAGTAAGCACAGACGTAGAGCGCAAACAACAGACTGACTGTCTTCATTTCAACAAAGAGGCAGGAAGGATTATGCTGCTCGGCCCCCCGAAACATTTGGCCTGAAGCAGAACTGGTGTGAAAACACAAATATGCAAAGAAAGCACAATACTTGGGCATCATACAGAAATCTCCAGATGCTTTCAGACATGTTAGTCAATCACAAAGACTCAAGAGTGCCAACAAATGCTGCAAACGTTGACTCTAAATCTTTTAGCATAATTCTGAACTGGAAATCTGTAAGAAAAATAAGCAAATGTTGACCAAGCAGAGGGCAGCTGCAGTTACATAATACCATTTAAAATATGTGACAGACTTTCCGTCATACTGTACAAACAAAAGCTTTTCATAACAGTTGGCTGACTTACATCAACGCCATTATTGTGACAGATAGGAGTTAACTTTGTTAGTACAGGACACAAAACCAGGGACAGTCTGGCTGGTTTCTCCTGCCAGCGAGAGATTAATGAAGAGGAGGGTGGGATAAAAAACACAAAACTCTTTCCATCTCCTGTACCTGCTATCCCCACCGGAGCCTGTACTTAAAGTGAAGTGAGGTGAACTGTTGTGACTGTGTGATGTGGCTCACTGCTCCTGGGAGACGGTGCTGAAGCCTGCAGGAGGAGGTCTGCGGCAGCTCCTCGCTGGGCCATTGAACCGAGAGCCTCTGCCTCCTCGAGTCCCAAGAGGGGCCAAAGTGGGGCCGGCAGTGCCAACAGCTCTGCCTCCCCGGGCCCGGCAGGGCGGAGCTTGACCTTCCCATCTGCAGCAAAGCCACCAGCGCTCACCCACTCCCCAAAAAGCTCACTGTCGGATGTTGTTAATTCATGTCTGCTGGTTTTGCTGAATACAGATTTTAGCAGGAAATTTGGCAAGGTCATAGTGATGTCTCTGAATTTGAAGTGGAAGCTGCTGTCAGATTTGGACTTAGTGAGTAAAATGCAATAAGCGTATTGTATTTTCAACCCAGGAATTCTCAATATGCTTGGCATTAGAGTGATTCAAGGGTCAGCTCACCCAAAAAAAAACGTTTTTACTTACTTCTAGTGGGATCTCTCTGTCCAGATAGTTTTATGTGTCCAGGTTTTGATCTGTCTGTGAGATTTCTGCCTCCAGCCAAATGGAGAAAATCAGGACCTATTATGCATCCCATCAGGCAAACACAGGAAGACGCTTAAACATATTCTGAGAGCAACAGAAAGAATAAGAGGTGAGTCATTGGCTGCAGACTGCGATACGGCCCTGATGAAGGGCGCACATTTTAACCAACACTTCCTTTGTTGTATCCTGCTGATATTGAAATACTCGCCCTCAGTCTTCACTCAGCAGGGATGAGCTCAATAGCAAGAGCTCTTGGAGGGCAAACCCTACATGAAACAGGACTTGAACCGGTACCTCTCCTTTATGTGATGACCCCATACTCCGATATAACAACAGAGGCTTTGAAATGGTTCGTAATATAAGCGGTCAGGACAGGAGGTGACCTCAGAGCTGTTGAGATGTTTACCTCCTCCTGTAATCTGAGAGAGGAGTGCCACCTGTATTTATGGCTCAGAGACAAACACACACAGAAAAACACACATGCAATTCTGTCAGTGTCGGCTTCTCTCATAGGCCAACACACACACACATACACACACACACAGTGCTGTGCTGTGCTGGTTTATTGGAGTGATTTAGGCCGGTGCAGTGGTAGCTGCAGAGTCTTCAGTCAGCCTGAAAATGGTGTCATTTTCTAATAAATCTGGCTGTTTAAGGTGTGCTGGAAGCAAATTATCAGTATTGTTGGTTTTTTCCTCCCCTCCATAGTTGAAATCTCTCCCACCTTCACCAATATTACCTGCCAAATTAATGCTCTGTAGGTTATAGTGAGTAGTAAAGTGTGAATTTGGACACTTCTGAATATTTTCTATCAAATGCAACACATTGTTAGCCAAAGGCTGCGTACACATCATGGACACCATTGTTTTCATTTCATTGTGGGGATTTTTGAGGACACTGAATGCTGTAGAGCCAACATTTCACACTCAGATTAATTTTGGATGCATCCAACATGTCTCCCACCTTCTCCTCAAAATCTTCAGGGCTTATTGGAGTTTGAGCTGCTTGTTCCTGAAGTGTGCTGCTGACAGACAGCAATGTTTCCTCGGCAGGGTGGAGCTAGGAGGTCCAAAAGCAATGATATGAGATAAGAACTGACTTTAAATCTTAAAACAGAAAAAAACACAGATCTAAGCTCAACAAATCTCTCATTCAAAATAACTGAGAGGCTCCAATCCAAAATGAGATATCAGTCACGAAACTGCTGCCATCTGTCATCTGAAGTCAATGTGAGGATAAGATCATGTGATCATAAGATCATTTTTCCGGTATTGACTGATGAGGTAAAGGAGGCTGCATTTTGCCTGCAAACGTGGGGCCTTTGAATTCTTCAGTTTTTCCAGTCAAGCCCCCTTTCTCATGAAAATCTATGCAATTATTTCTATTTTTGTGTGGGAGGAGGAAAAAAGAACAGGCTACAATTTGAGACGATTTTCCCTTTGCAGATAGCAGTTCAGCGAGAACGCGTTCAAAGACTCTCAGAAGATGAACATCCCTGGGCCTGCTGTGGATTGTTGGTGATAGTGACAAGAGAAAAAGCAGTAATTTTCCCTCTGATTGCAGCCTGCCTTCCCCTGAGCAACATTGATAAGCTTGTGCACGGTTTCACTCATGGAGAAAAGGAGGTGGGCAAAGACAAGTCCAACAAAGAGAAAATGAGAGGGAGGAGGAGGAGAGCCAGCTGATGATGATGATTATGATGACTGCTTTGACTCTAAGTAAAGCACCCTATCCCCATTTTAGCATTTCTTCAGGTCAGTAATGTCATATTACTGTGATATCGCTGACCTGCGATATTTATGACACTGCTGGCTTTATATGGCCCCAGTCATCTGTGTGGTCCCCAGACATGAACCCTCCAACTGACTTCTGATATGACGGGCCGTCAATCATTATATCATCTGTCAAAGCATTTCTTTAGCTTACTGTCGACAGAACTTCTCAGTAATGCCTATTAGTTAGACCTTAGTATTTAGTATTTTATTGATTTCTTGATTTTTGTTTTGTTTGCTTTTATACAAGCTGTGAATTTTATGGTTACGACTGTTATGCAGTTGTACGAAATGGTGATCAGAATTTTGGAATTTGGGGTTTTTGTAGGTTTTTTTTTTTATAGAATTGCTGGTCTTCACTTTGGATTTGACTCAGGACTTTGTAGCTGAGACTTGAGATTTATATGTGACCTGCAATTACGTTGTCCCATCTATGCCAGTGTCTGTGTAGGGAAAATACAATGCATTAAAACATAAGCCTTCAGGCCTTCAATGAGCCACCAGTTTATCCCAAATGAACTGTCAAGATTGCAGTTATGTGTTTCTTTTGCAGAAAATCTTCTGGTTCATCTTTGATTTTGTCAGTGCTGTGAACAAATCTGGTTTTCATTTCAATGGCTGACTGAAATCAATGGAACAAAACAACAACAGAAAAAGTGGAATTTTGGCTGTGAGAACAAATCTAAATGAACCAGATTAAAAAAATAGTCTACCAGCTAGGGTCAAGCCTCCAACAGTTTTCCTCATTCAGGTCCAGCTTCTTCCCCCATGAATTAGCCCCAAGTTGAATCCAAACAGCCCACTCTTGCCACCAGCCGACAGAATGCGGAATTAGCTGCTGGCGGCATTAAATCTCATGCTGTTGATGAGATCGGAGTTACTGGCTCTCATTGGGGACAATTAAACCTCAGTACCTCCAGCAGCCTTTACTGAAAGGTCAACAGAGAGAGAGATGGAAGAAAGAGTCACAAGGGAGACAGAGAGAGGGAAAAAAGTTTACCCGAGACCGTTGGCAGGCTGTTTTCACAGTTCACATGCAATTCATTTCAGCAAAATGAAAGGAATAATGAGAGCGGGACAATAGGCATGCAGTGCATTTCGGAAGTGTGAAATGGAGTTACAGTCGAAGACACTAATTACATTTGAGGCAGAGTCTGCTAACTTCATGAATTTGGTGCTCAGGGGATGACTAATAAAGCTCAACTTCAAGATTTTATAGTCTCTAATGGGAAAATTAGCTTGCTCCAAGGCGTCCAAGAAAATGCATAATTACAAAACATGAAGAGATAAAACACAGAAACATATGGGAGTGGCAAAGAATGGTCTGGCAAATTGCTGGCAAAAAGAGATTTGAATGTTTGTGTGAAAATATTTACTTTGGTCCTGCTGCTTAAGCCCCAAGAAGAAACAGTCAGGGGGTTTCAATGAAAGACTTATTTTAATGAAATAAACTAATAAAGATTTGTATTTTCTACTGATGTGTACCATGGCAATTAGGGTGATGGGTGACTGTACTCTAATTGCCTGCAAAAGTTCAGGTGAAAAAAGTGTTTCCAAGATATGAAAATGAAGTTGCAGCAATACCTAATTTCCAAAGTATAATTACAGTCATTAAGTCATAATACAGACCACCTACATTACAGTAAAAACATGGAGAAGCAATCTGGGGACACCGTTATTACCAGAATTAAATTGTTACAGGCACATACACTAGAAAATTTAACAGAAATGAATTCCGAAGATTTGTCTCATGGCAAGACATTAAATGCAGTACATAATCATTAACAGTGAAATGTGGTGAAACCAATGAGGCGAATGAGAAGTGCTTTCTGAGCAGCACTGTATCCTCCGTGTAACCATGTT
The DNA here is from genome assembly GCA_037975065.1 of Chaetodon trifasciatus. Classification (NCBI taxonomy): domain Eukaryota; kingdom Metazoa; phylum Chordata; class Actinopteri; order Chaetodontiformes; family Chaetodontidae; genus Chaetodon; species Chaetodon trifasciatus. Next base: position 2,946,721 of record JBBMOE010000031.1, on the reverse strand, counting down.
TTTACACTTGGCCGTATGAGTCTGACTGATGACTGAGCAGAGTGCTGTTGTGTTAAACTGCATTACTTGCATTCGGTGTTGAACCAAACATATTATGTACACGGCATGAATGAGCATGAGTGATGTAACGATGTAATGAAGTGGTGGGAATTCTGCCACACTGAACGAAGCTTCTGACGTGTTGGACAAATGAAAGAAAAACTGTTAAATATCTAAGTACTAATAGTTAATGCATGATGATTTGTGTTTCAGTTGTTTCTTTGGTGTTTGCCTTCCCTTACCTCGTTTAATGACTTCATTAGATCAAATATAAATTAATTTGTTTGCTGTGAAAGTTACCATTTTGATTTGTCTTTTGAAAGACGAATGCTCCATTTGTACGCCAGGGCTACGACTCATATTGGACAACGGGTGTTCATCATTTTCAGATTTCAAAACAGCACTAATGTAGCAGCCTCAACTTCTGACTACTGGTGCTGTTTGCTGGAAGAACTTTTGTGCCTTCCCCAGTTTGATTCATCAGTGCAGCTCATCAAGGTGTTCTTTGGATGCAGCTCATCAGGGGGCAAGAACTAATGTGCTGTTGGATGTCATCAACAGAAATCAATCAGGACCTGTGTCCTGAGAAGGTGACCTGTATGGACTGATGGCTCTGTAAGGAGTGAGAGCTTGCATGATTTCACTCCAACAAATGTCCCATCACTGATTGGCACATCTTCAATCAGATGGGAAGAACACGGCAGAGAAATCACCTGCTGGTGTGATTGGTTGGATTGAAAACCTGCAGACAGTTTGCCCCTCGGTACATGCTAACTAAAATAAAGATTAAAAAGTACAAGGCGAGGAGTCAAGCCTCCTGGCGCACTGCATATGAATGCACGCAGCGGGCAGTCTTTCCTGGAATTCTAACGACTCTGCCACCCTAAAAACATGCCATGTCAGATAAGACCTGAACTACTGGGAAGCAAGTAAGGGAGGCTCAAACAGTCTGACAACAGCATGAGTTGATTTTTAGCTTATTCTAAAGCCTTGACCACAGGTATAATGATATCTTGCAAAATGAATATAATGGAGGGGAAAAATATCCATATATAAGCCGTCTCTGCCTCATTAAAGTTTTGGATTAATGAACCCCGAACGGCAGCAATGACTGATGAGTGGAAAGATATCTTGCATACTAGTATCAGTACTGGCCCAATTCAAGCACTTGATTCATTAGTCTCCAGAAAATTACAGTTTTAATAAGTGATTGATTGTTTTAAGTAGTTATATATATAAACGTCCCAGCTTTTCTAATCTGAGCATTTACAGCTTTTCCTCCTCACGTTATTATGGACTTAATCCATTTGAGCTCTGGAATCTGAGATGGGCTTGTCTGATGGAGATAATCATTATCTGCATTAAGAAATGCTGTCTTCAAGTCAAGCAGAACTAGACCAACATGTGAACTGGCCTCAGTGTTGACTCTGAAGTGTCTGCAGCTGTAGCAGCTGCCATCTCAGAGGTCCATTCAGAAGGTCCTCAAAGTTTCCGTTCTTTTCTCAAACTTTCTTCATTTGAATTCAGCAGCTTTCTCTTGTCTTTCTCCTTTCTGCTTTCTTGTTTCCAAAAGTGGGAGTCATAACTTGTGGCGCCATTGCTCATGACGGATGAGTCCATATTGCTTTGTTTGAGTGGGAGTCTGTCTAAGTAGGTTTGGTCTACCTTGTGGTCAGAGTCGAACGGCTGCCTGCATACATTTTTAAAAACAAAGTTGTAACGGGTTCAAGACAAGTTCAAGAATGCATCAAACTTTTTGAGGTGTTTTCAACTTAACTACCATAATGATCCATCCACCACACGGTCTGCTGTGGCTTGAACAATATTGAGTCTGATATTGACAGCGTTGTGATGAAAGAAACAGACCCACAGCAAGTTCTGCCTCACAAGTTAACAGCCAGATGTCCTTGTTGTACTTAAGTCTTTATGAGGTGATGTTGGTGTTCGGTGACTCACAAAACACACATATACAAACACAAACGCTCTGCTAATGAGGCATCAGGTGGATAATGTTAGAGATGAAATGATTGTGGCTTGAAAGTCATTAGTTTGAGCCAGACAGACTGAAACACCAGAGCTCCCTTTCCATAATTACTGCTGCTGACATACCCTTAAGCAAGGTCCTTCGTACCCGCTCATGACATAATGACCTGTGACCAAAAAAAACCACACAGTTATGCAGTCACTGCGCTCTTAATCAGATATACATCACAATCTTATTTTTGTGGCATTTTTGCAGACTTGCTCTAACTGTACGCTTACAGTGAAATATCTATGATTAGTTTGTTTATTTGTTGAGCTCAATAATGCAAAATCTTGAAAATCTGGTTTTCAAAATGACATCTACAGCACAAACGTAAGAGTTGGTTCCATTAATTACCTCATGTTCAACAGCAAATCTGCACTTCCACCCGATTTTATCTTTACTTTATAATATCAGGCGTATTTTCTGAGCTGTCCTCACAAGAGGACCTCATTAACTCTAACCTGTGGTTAGCAGAACCTTCCTGCTGCAGCAAATCAGCATGACACTTTCTTCTTCGTGGGAAGCTGAATGTAAATCGTAGAAAACCCTTCTTTTGTAATGAGAACCACAAGACATCATGAATACAACCACTGAATATGAAGCAACAGTAATGAGAAAATTAGTTACCACTTAAATCCTGTAATTGGATCACTGTTCACCAGACAGGAAGTGGTCAGAGCTGCCTGTGTCGACTGACTATGATACCGTCGGTGAAGATCGAGGTCGCAGTTATCCAAGCAGCACTGAATCTAGGACAGGACTTGGTTAGTAAAATACTTGAGACCCTCCACAAGTCAGTTAGACCTCAAGAAGCCCCTCAGATGAAAGGTGAGACCTTTTGAAGTATCTACCACCAAGTCCAGCTGCCCTACAGTCAACACTCCTTGGATGAAAATGACATTGATCCATAATTCATGTTCTGCTAATCATTCAGGGCAAAAGTCTCACATGAATGTGATGTATTCATCGCTCATTAATGACATAACCGGTAATAATGGGCTCTGTGCACCTTTTTCAATGGTAGAATAACGATCTAGACACACAAGTCCACCAAGTGGAAGAGCATCCATTTTCTGAGATGCATCAAAGTCATCAACCCAACCTCCAGAGACAAGACTCCTCTCCGGCACTCTCTGACTTTGCCTCCCCTCTGTTATTACACTTCAAAAGCTGCTTCACTTTCACAGGGTTGCACTCTTCCTGTTTGGTGTTATGCTTCTCAGGTAATGGCCGGGGTTACATCAGCCTTCCTTTTTTGAAGGCTGTATTTCAAGAAATAAGCTTTACACAGCACATTTTTAGTTAGCTGATGAGCTCAAAAGTCTTACTCAACAGCACTTCAAGAGGATTTGATGATACAGGACCCATGAGCCTCCTGCTGCAGGACAACCTCTCTGAGAACTTGGCTGATGGTCTTGTTGGACAAAATATATCTAGCACCTTATTGATTAACATCCTGTTTTTTCCATGAATATGTAAGATGAAAGTGCAGAAGAAGAAGTAAAAAGGGTAATTAAGACATAGAGGACAAAAAAGAAAGAAGGGAAAGGACAAAGCTAAGGGAGAGAGCTTAAATAAGAAGAAAAGAGGAAAGGAGTGGGGTAGTAACAAAAAGCGAGAGATTATACAATAGGAGTTAGTAAGGGAGTCTAAAGATACTTAAAGGGGTATAAAGAACAGGAGAAGAAGAGCGCATGAAGAGGGAAGGTCAGAGTTTCTTTGAAGTGGTGTTGGGCTCCCAGAGGACTACAAAGCTCTGTAGTTTTACTCTTAATGGGAGGATTGTTCCACTGCAGAGTTTCATTTAGTTTGGTTGTTAAACAATTTTTAAACCGTCTGAAAAATGTGCAAAGAACTTGGAATGAACAAGGATCAAACGAAGCAAAACTGTTCCATCTTAAAGAAAAAAGGGAACCAGACCAAACGGTTGTTGACAAAATAACAATTTAAAACAGAACGATAATTCAGGTAGTTACCATAAAACATTCGCAGCGGCAGTAAAATCAGGCTTTCTGTCAAATCTGCTGACTTTGTAGACAGTGTTGAAGCTGCATCAGTATTTCCTAAGACTGAGTCCAAAGTCTCTGCAGTGTGAAGGGCTGAGTACAATGACGAACCCACACAGACTTTTCACCAACTCTGCAGCTCTACAGAACCTTTCAGCCTCTTTTGGCTCATAGTTTTGGTCTAAAGACACATTTAGAATTTGGTCTCATCCAGCTCGTTTCTAGCAGCAGCTCTTTTCCTTAAACAAGCCCTGATTGATGTTAGAAAAGTTTAGCTTTTGAACGTTGTATTGGTGGTAGAAGTAGAAAAATGTGGACATTGAGGAACTGATCCATTGTCCAGTTAGCTGTGAGGAACTCTTGAAAGGGGAGCCTTGTCTCTGCCTAATGTGCTCCTGTCAGTATTGCGATCTTGTTCCATGCAGATAAACACCGTCTGTCTTTTGATCTGCTGTGAAGATCAATATGAGCATCGACTGATCGAGCAGCTGTTATGTCCATCCTGGCGGGGAGGACTGCACTGTTTTTGTGCTTCACTCACCAGGTGGTCCCGTCAGAAAGAACTCAAGTCTCTGAGTCAATGACAAAACGTCCGAGCGCTCAGGTTGAGGCGAATACATATTTTAGATGAAAGCAGGTCCGTCTATTCCTGCCTCTGCACAAACTGCCCGCCATGCTGTGAAACTGTCTGAGTCTCTTTATATCTCGTTCTCTCCTCTGCGGTTCGTCTTTACTGTATTCTCTATTTAAAGCGCGATTTTGAACGAGAGACAAAATGTTTGACAGAGAGACATGCAGCTGTTTCTTTCACTCCCCGTCTCTCTGTCGTCCCCAGTACATGACCCCGACTCGCTCCCAGCCGTTCTTATCGACCCCACCAAAGAATCCCTCCAAACACACTCGGCTCAATCATTTTCATTAAAAAAAAGTCAGTTGATCTTCATTCTTAAAGACTGAAAAACTGATTTCTTCCATTTTTGGCTTCTCTTTGTCTGACTGCACTGAGCTCTTAGTCACAAGACGACCATATTTACTGCAGCCTAAAGTAATCAGTGTCCTCTGGCAGCAGGAAGCATTTGCACACATGCATGGTGATATAAGATCTGGGTGAAAATCAGTTTTCATTGTTTTCACAGAACTTTAAAAATCTAAACCGGCCAAGTCGCCTGAATAATGCTGGCATTGTACATTTCAGAATGCAGAAAAGCACAATGCTAATAATTATGTGCTGATTTGGTAAAAACATAACCACAATTTTATTTGTATTGCAAAACCAAACCCAATCACACCTCCACAACCTGACTAAAATCCAGCAACAAACAGCAAGAGCCTCCTCTCTCCATGTTTAGTCAAAATGGGAGCACCCATGGTCCATATCTGTAAGTTTTAGAAGCCGAAGTAAAGCTGACATGATGAGGGGTCATTCATCAAGAAAAAAAATGCAAAACATTTGCTAATCCCCGCCTCAAACCTAACAATAGATCCTCGTTCTCTCGCACTCTTTTCTCTCTCCTTTATTTGTATTTGCATCTTTGCTTAAACACTAGAAAAGCAGTGACAACGAGTGAGGGTGAGGCTGCCATTTCATCCATTTTGATTGAGCTAATGCAGTTCACAGTTCATATTTATCACAGTGAGACATTCATGACTTATTTACAGACCTGGATGGATGGATGGATGGATGGATGGATGGATGGATGGATGGATGGATGGATGATGTGTATTTCTGAGGTTTGTGTGAATTTCCAATTATGTGTCTTAATCATTTTGCTTCGCTCACATTTTTGACTTTCTTGTGTGAACAGCCGTGTGTGTGTGTGTGTGTGTGTGTGTGTGTGTGTGTGTGTGTGTGTGTGTGTGTGTGTGTGTGTGTGAGTGAGAGAGAGAGAGAGCATCTCCCTGTGTTTGCTGTGTTTATGCATGACTTCCCTTCATTCAGTAAAGCCCCATACGGTAGAGATCAAAAGGTAGGGGTGGCAGATAAAGCTGACAACTTCCAGCCGTACTCGCCCGACTCTTTTCAGATGGGGGATTGGAGGGCGATAACATTGGGAGAGCGAACATACAAAAAATGAAGGGAAAGTAGCTGACAGGAATATTTCTCATGCATAGCCTACACATTTCAGACATATGAAAAAAACATATTAAAGAAAAAATCATAAAGGAAGGAAAAAAGGAGCAAAATTGACTTAACTGCTTGGCACTTGGCCCATCTGTATATTTTCCATTTGAAAATAAATTCGTTACTGCACCGCCACATGGCAACTGCAATCCATAGGGACGACAGATATAAATATATGAATACCTAAACAGGTGGAGGGATTGGATATTTCTCCACTTTCTTCTCTGTTGGCTTCCTCAGATGTGAATAATGGCTGAAGAAAGCGGCCGTCTCCAAATCCCCGCAGGAGCCTGAATAAAGACGATGACAGGCCTGGATAAAAAATCACCAAATCCCTCTTATCCACTTTTTCTTTTTCCTATTAACCTTTATTCATCCAGAGAGGCTTTAACTAGCGAGCTCCACTCTGCAGGACATGTTTAGCACTGTGGGCACTGAGCTGCTGCTTTTGCCTCATGTCCCTCGTAGAATTTAAACGGAAAAACAAAAACTTTTCTTCTTCAGCCGTTCTTCATGCTCACGTCTCACACAACATCTTGAGATTTGTTAGATATCAAGCAATGACAAATGCTCCTTGTTCTTTTAAAATACAAAATACACCTACCAACCGCTCTGGCAGGCTGGGCCTCAACCAGCTTTTAAAAGGACAAAATTAATTCAGGTACTTGAGTTCATGTTCAAAAAGAGCCTGACGTCTTTGCTGCTAATAAATTATGCTTTTGTTTATTTTTATTTTTTTTTTACTTTTTTGCCATTTTCACATGTAACACTGCAGCATTTAAGGTTCAGAGGACAAAGTTCGACTTAATTTGTCCCAGAGTGGGTAATTATTTTGGCTACAAAGGGACATACGCAGACTGTGTTAGGGAAATAACAGTGCATCCTCCAAACAGAAGCACCTGGTGTTTAAAGCACGCCAACATAATGCCAGGACCTCCAGATTTTACTCAGAACAGCCAGGGAGGGAAGCAGAAAAAGGGGAAAGAGAGTCAGAATTAAAGCCTGTTTTGTGCTGGATTCCTGTGCTCTAGCTGCAAGCAGTATTGCAGACTTTCCAAAGTTTTTCCCAAATTTTCAAGGTTATTCTGACTTTCAAGGTTAATTTGACATTACATATTCATTCCAGTTTTACACATGATTCTGAACTTTTCAAAGTCATCTCAAACTTTTTTAAGATACCCCTGGAAATGTCTCAATGATTATTTTTCAATTTCTCACCTTATTAGAAGTACTGAGCGTAACTTTTTTTTTTTTTTTGCCCCTGATGCTCACCAACTTCACCCCAGTAACACGTTGTACTTTCCTCTCCCAACCTCCACAGTCATTGCACCTCTCACCTGCCCGTTTCTTCGACCAGAGTCCTTGCTAAACCTCCATATCTGCAGCCAACTTCAGCCAGTCCAGATTAAGCGGCGATTAGAGGAAATGGATCAATTAACGAGGTTATCAGCTGCAAGGAGGGTGTTAGGAGGAATATGTGCTGGTCTTTGGGTCCTTCGTGGTAAAACATTCTCAGTATGTTCTGATGCATGCATCACAGATCTAAAACACTGACTTCATTCATAATGTCTACACTACACTATGTCTTCTTCATTCATTCATTCATTCATCTTCTATACCCCGATTATCCCTTTCGGGGTTGGGGGGGGCTGGAGCCTATCCCAGCTGTCAACGGGCGAGAGGCAGGGTACACCCTGAGCTGGTCGCCAGCCGACTGCACATACACACATTCACACTCACAGTCACACCTAGGGACAATTTAGAGTCACCAATTAACCTAGTGAGCATGTTTTTGGTCTGTGGGAGGAAGCCGGAGTGCCCGGAGAGAACCCACACATGCACGGGAAGAACATGCAAACTTCACACAGAAAGGCCCCGCCTGACCCGGGGATCGAACCGGTGACCTTCTTGCTGTGAGGCACGCGCACTACCTGCTGCGCCACCGTGCCGCCCACTATGTCTTCTTATTCTTTAAATAATTTAGCATTAAATAAAATAAACAAAAACATGATTTTTTAATCATTAATAAAATACCTATAAGAAAATAAGCTCCCATGTGTGTGATCTGATAGGGTTAGGGTTACTAACCCTAACCCAAATAAAGTAATTAAACTCACTTTTTTAAGATAGATTCCCATACACAGAGCCAGGTTTATTACAGTAATGTGTATCAGCAGAAATAATCTGTGTGCACAGATTTCCAGATCAATAATTTACTTTTTTTATACAACATGACCATATAGGGGCCTTTGAATGCAGCTCTGGACTGAGTTGTCCTGCTCTGCAAAAAATATGATAATCATTTAATCAGCAAGGATGGGGATGAGCATCCTGTTGCTGAGTGATGATAAAAGTTTGATTGTAGAGCTGAATGAAATGTGGTTCACTGTGTTCCAACAGTTTAGATCAATCTGTGCCAGCAGTGTTTTTATTTCCTTTGAATAGTCTCAATCCTATTCAAGAGATGCACATGTTTCATTGATACATTTATTTATTAAAATTTAAAGAAAGCTTTGAGATGCGCGTGAGGAAATGCTCTCTACGTCGTGTGGTATCGGCAGATTTGCTCTGATCAGTGGAGACTGTGCAGCTGTTTGAGTAAGCAATTAAGACTCCATAAAAAGTCAGTAAAAACTAAAATGCCAATCAGCTCGTCTTGTCTCTGCCGTTGTCTTTCTGTCCCTGTCCGTCCCACCATCTGCCTGAGTGTACCAAGACCTCCCAGGCATCTAGGCCCCTTTGATGGGGCTCGTGCCTTGAAGACAAGGCCAATCTGGTCAATCTGAGCAACCCTGAGATTCAATGACAGTTTGTGCATCGTAAATTCCTACATGGTGCAGAGGAGGGCAGGATTTTTATTGAAAACCTCTTCGATGGCATCTGGAGCTGCGAGTGGAGCACAAAGACCTCATTTAAACCGTCTTTTCCAAAGAAGGGGAAGGGAGAAGGAGTGGGGGGGGGACGTAGATCAAAGGGAGAGCTGAATTGACTCTGCAGTGGCACTTTGCTCTTCAGCTGAGGGGACTTCCACGGAGGTTGGATTTTATGTTTCTGTGATTAACAGATTCATCCAAAGTGTATGTTTCAGGTCACTTCTGTGAAGAATATTTCAATGATCTGTGTGCTTGTTTTGCTGATGTTGAATCAAACTGCCGAAATCTTTCCTTTCACACAATCAATGTGTGCTTGCATTCCCACTGCATTAGTGCTCAATGCTTTGCGTGACACTACAGGGGCAAATTAACTCAAATTCAATAGCTTTCCAGCTGCTGAGCAAATTGCACTTTGTCAAGTACTTTCTGTTGTACTGTGCTTACGTGTGACCTCACACTTTTACTTACTATTTTTAAGAAAATCATTCTGATGTTTACCCTACTCCGTTTACCTGACAGCTGGAGTTCTCTGGTGCTTTGTGTACTTGTAAAAGCTGAAAATGTGGCAGATTGGTGTACTTCAAACATTGAACAGCTTTACATGATGCGTTAATGCATCAATAGAAACATCTGAAAGGGATCAGTCTTTACTTTGAGACCTAGCTTTTAACTTTCAGTGCAGGGCAGCACTTTTACTTCCCATTAAACATTTGTCCACTGGTGTGCTGCTTTTACTTAAGCAAAGTGATTTGAATACTTTCCAGTACTGACCCACAGCTTCACTTGCAGTCATAGAAGCGGTTCAGTGGTACTGCAGCAGCACATGACTTCACCCTCACACACAGCAAACTAAATGGATGAACGTGTGGATGAACGTGGCTGTGACAGTGACCGAACCTCATTTCTGCCTCTGATGAAACTTCATCACAAAGCTGCTCCTAGAACCATAAAAACAATAACCGCTTCCAATTAGCCCACAGTAATTACTTAATAATCAGGAGATAATTGCACCACTTTGACTACTGTCACAATTTATTCATAACAGTAGGAGTGTGTGTGTGTGTGTGTGTATGTGTGTGTGTGTGTGTGTGTGTGTGTGTGTATGCACACACACTGTAAGTCTCTTTCTTTGGGGACTAAATGTCTCTGCAGTGTTTGAAGGTGAAAAGTGTGAGAAAGTGAGCTCACTGCGCTGCTTCTCACTTGGAGTTTAGATTTAGGACTTAGAACCAAGCTTAAACTAAAACTAAGCTAGTTTGATAGAGTTTTTTTAATTTTTTTTATTACCTGAAACAGGTTGAAATCACTTGATTGGACGAGTGTCCCCCTGTCTTTGCAGAGTGCCTCCTCTTGCAGACCACCAACATTTAAAAACTGTACAGTACAACCAACCTTGGATGTGTGTGTGTGTGTGTTTGTGCATCCAGTGGAGCTCGTGGCAGCTCATGTACAGTGCACACTCCTCGCTGTGTCTCTTATCCAGCACAGTGAGCCTGCAGGCATGTGTTTTCACACGTCAGTCACCGCCGGTGCGAAGGCCTTGATGCTGCGCCGCCATCGGCGTCCCAAGGCCACGCCGTCCATCCCAGATGAAGATGAAGTTAATGGGAAATCTATCGGCCTGTGACACTGACATGTGGGTGCCGCGGGCAAAGGGAGCAGAGTTGGAGTCTCTGAAAAGGCTCACAACACTGTAACCTTCTCCTGTTTCTGGTTATTATTAATTAATAAGAGCATATAACATGTTTTGAGGTATAGCTGAACACAGAAAGACAGAGGCCCCAGTTAAGATTTGGGTGTTGACCATGTCTTAGTTTAGCATGTTAGCATGCTAACACTTTTTAATTAGTACAAAACCGTTAAAGCAGATGGGAATGCCGTTGATTTTGAGGGTATTTAGTACATACATAATATAACTCCTGGACTGTGTCATTGGCTGTATATGGTACATATGTTACAACATGATATTTCACAGTGACAGCGGGAGGTGACAGACAGTTGGCTTCCTAGAACTGCTGCCAAACAACAGTACTTTGTGTTTGTGAGAACTCTGTAGGCGATCTCACCAAAGTGGTTTTAAAAAGCTCGGTTCTCGCCGTCCACACTGCGACGCGAAGCCAGCCTTCTCAAAATTGCACCTTAGAGAGCTTTTCCAAACAGCTCAGGTTTGGAGAGCAGTGGCTTAAAGTGGATGTAATACCCAAACAGAAAGAAAAAGATGGCTTTTCAAATTCATCCACATTAGTGTGGACAGGAGCTCCCTCTCTTACTACTTGTCCCCATTTTCTTTCTCAGCCTCCCACCTCCTAATGTTTTCATCCTCTCCTCCTCTGTCCTTTCTCTCTCTTCTTCCCTCCTCTTTACTCCACTTGCAGTCTTCATCTTTTGCCTCATTTACACTCCAACACACCATCAGGCTCATTTTCTCTTTGCCCTTATCTTGCTCTCTGCGCTTATCTATCTATTTTACCCAGTCTTATCTCTCCCTGACTTTATCAATACCCCCTCCTGCTCTCCTTTCTTTCATCTTTCATTCTCTGGTTCTCCCTCTCGTCCAAACCCCCCCTCCCCCATCTGCATTCCCATCCCCCTGATGGATGATGTGGTGCTGTGTCGAGGGCCTCAGTCAGAGGAGCGGGGGTTCGCTGTGGAGAGCAATCTCAAAGCCAATTCCGCTGATAGGCATCGCGGGGTGTTGCAACATGACATCGCAGCTATCACCTGTGGAAGCAGAGAAAGAGAGCAGCCTCTCAGAGTGCTGCAGGTGCAGCTTCGCTCGGACTGTGGGACAGAAGGGAAAACTTTTTCTGTTGTAATCAAACAGATCAATTGAAAAATGTATTAGTTTGGAGTTCGGCCATGTTGGCTGCTGGCTGCCACACGGGGCCAGCGGAGGCTGATTGAAAGAGCACTCAGTGTTGCAGGATTGGAGAGGGAATGGATTGCAGGAGACGCATTGTTGCCGCTCGACAGTGCTTCATTTTACTCTGCGAGTGCTTTTTGGCAAAGGGCTCGCAGGTGGCCAGAGCGCCCTTTCGTGTATTCATTTGCATTTGAAACACTGACGCAGGTTTTGCTTGTAAATGAGAGAATAAGCGAGAGAACAGCTCTCCCTCGGTTGTGGTGTGTTTACCTGTGGCAAACACATCCCCTCTTTTACCCCTGAGCCACTCGTCATTATTTGCTGACATGTGCTGGAGGAGAAGTGTTTAAGCTGCCTGCAGGGTAAGATTAGCACAGGCTGTAATTTCAAATCTGGTAATCCGCAATGCTGCATTATTTACAATTCCTATTTTCTGATTGTAATGTTGTCATGGTGTCTGACTTCAAATTGAATCTCCCAACAAAGAAGGTTGAAGGATGTGGCCCACAGCGGCCTGCGAGGACGGGTCTCGGCATCTCGTGGTGCAGAGTAAAAATCCTCAACAACCTTACTAACTTCACCCAGAGTGAAACAAATTCATGAAAGCCTTTGTTTTGTCTCTTGCCGTGTCCCAGTTCAGGGGCTAGATTGTCTGAAGTCCCATTTCAAAGGCCCCTTCAAATGCAGCCAAGAAATGCAGCCTGATTTGCCCTGGATTGGTAGGACTCAACTGGTGTGTCTTTGCAGTGTTCAGTGTCCCAAAATCAATTCTGGGTCAGTCGATGCGTGGAAGCCACTCTGTGTAGAAACTTATATGAAATATAGTATCTTTGAGTGGCATTTTGTTTGTAGGATGAAGAGACAATCCTGCTTGAAACTTGGTGCAGTTGGATGAATCTGCAAATTCCTGGAATATGTTCAGTGATGGTGATGAATGTTTGCACATGACATCAAGTGTATGGTTAAGGTTGAGGAAACACTGTGTTGTTTATGGTAAAGGTCAGGCACCTGAAACACTTGGTTGCAATTGTGGTGAATAAGAACATCAAATCTTATGCTGCAGATCTTTGAGGGCAGGCAAACTCTGGCCTCCTGCATGAAAGCGTGACACACTGATTCACCACTCCTTCCTCTACACCCTGCACACTCTGTATCGCTCGGATATAATGTGATTTCTAGGGATTCTCGGCTGTGCAGCCTCTGTTGCTTTCAGCCCATTGATCTGTGTGTTCCCAGGTCAGATCAATGCGTCCACTGGGGGGAGTCAAAGTCAGAAATGATTCTGTGCACATGTATCAGAGGATAAGCTGGAAACTTTGTGTGATTGATCAATTTTGGTTGAACCCCATGAAAAAAATTAACGCCAGGGTTGAAATGGAATAAATATACACAATGAAACACAAGTCAGAGGGACATTAAAGACATAATCTGCACATGATAGATACCTATACTGCTGTTACATCCCATAAAGAAATGATCCAACAACAATGCATAGGCCAAAAGAAAAACACGACATTCAGGTCAGTCAGGATTCAATTATTGTCGATCTGTTGGCCTTTTGCTGGAAACTGCTGGTTGGTAAACATGGATGCTCCATTAGTTTGCTCTGTGTAAGTTCAAACAATCTCTTCTGGGAAGGAGAGGCAGCTTCGGGCCAGATTTTAGTCCCTGTGAAGGACTCTGGTGGCGGCGGATACATCACAGATTTTATACTAGACGGAATTATCACTGCTGTCTTTTTCTGTATTTCTGTTTTATGAAATGCTCTAAGCATGACCATATAATTTGTGTAGAAAAGTACAGAGTCCCTCCAGAAAAAGATAAGTTAGCAGAGCAGACATTTGACAGAAAAAGTCCACCCACTTTAACAGTTTTAAAACTGCCTTTGGTAACATACCTTCTATCATGGGCACATTTCGTAGTTTGGGTTACTTTTCTTGTTTTTGCAGGTAACTGTCCAAACGCCCCAACGCCTGATCCCAGAATAACTCATTCTGTGTAGGAGTAACCTTTAAACATGCAGAAGTGTGATTAGGTGTATGCTAAAAGTCTGACTGTCTGTAATATTTTTTTTCTGAGAGCTCAAGACGTCTATATTTGCTTTAGCCTCGGGTGGTGGCTTGATGCATATTGATGCAGACGTTCAATAATAGGCCGAGACCTCTACATTATTGACAGCAGCGACTCCCAGCTCTCTGAGGATGTTGACTTCAGAAAAGGAGATGGAGGGAGAGGACAGGCAGAGAGAGAGAGAGAGAGAGAGAGGTGGTCTAGATAAAGAAACAGAGATGGATATAGATCCAGTGTTACATACATCAGCCCTTATATTCGCTGCAGCTCCTCTTCCTCCTCCTCGCTGCTGACCCCCCTCTGTCTAGGCTATAGCACACACAGCTGGGCCGAATGAATCCAGAGGACTCCAGAGAATAACAGAAGGAACCGAAGGCACAAATGTTGTTTACAAGACGGACGTTTTCTCCTGCACTCGTACACCCACAGACGGCCAGGTGAGCAGAGCAGCTAGAGATTCTCGTAGCTAGTAAACACACACATTCACACAGGCTGCATGCACATTCACAAAGACACACACAGACAAACACAATAAATTCTCAATAACTATCAAGCTAACAGAGTGGTGACAGTGGAGGCAATTCTGGTTTGAGTGTAGATCAATTTAGCCCTTGTTGCTGCAAAATGCTGGAGAGAGAGAGAGAGAGAGGCTGAGAGAGGAAGAGAGGGATTAAGGTGGGGAGAGAAAGGCCGAGGAGGAACTCGGACATGTGTGCAATGAATTATGTCCAAATCTCTCACAGCTTAAGACGAGCAAGGAGAGAAAAGGATTCAAAGATTCAGGCCCGGCTAGCACCCCCTATAGGCAGCAGTGGTCATCGCAGCCAACAATTCACACAACTCAAAATGCCAAATGAAAGGTTTCCATTCAAAAATGTGTACGTTTTATAGCCGTGAGAACAACGGCAACAAAATGCAAGGAAAGGGAGAAAGGATTTAAAACATTTTTAAAAACTTCAGTATCAGTAAAAAATCCGCTGGCTGAGAAGCTGTGCCTTGTCCTGTGCTTGTCTTCTTTGATTCAGAAAGAGATTCAGACTAAAATCTGCCCATGTTGGACCCAATATGTGGGATACGCTTCATGTGCACCCACTCAGTCCTTCAGTCTGAATCTATTTTTTGTTCTGTCTACAAGTCCTCCCTTGCTGCACTTAAAATGAAACTGCATTAGCTGGTTGTTCAAGTGCACGAATGTGTAAACACGACACCACACTGCATCATTAATACAGATGAAAGGCAGCACGCAGTCTGTCAGGGTCAGCGTTGGAAAGAGAATGGATTCTGAACAGAATAGGCAGTTGAGAAAATGGATGGATGTAATTGCTCTGAAAATTGCAGTCTACTGATTAGATTATGGCACACATCCAGTTACCAGTTTATTAGGTACATCTAGTTAAAGTATGCATTGCAACACAGCAGTCCTGCAGTGATTTCTATCTTCATGACGGTTAATGTGCTATATGTCGAGCTGTGTGGATTCAAATGTCTGGCCAGTTTTCAGGCTGCTATTGAAATGTGTTGTGTTATACTGAAAGAGGTATCTCTTAAATGTTCTTCATCAGAAATCGTTGTTAGCTCAGTTTATTTCTCTGATAACTTAAGATCCAGACGCCTAATCACTAAAATCCTTCATCTGGCTAAAAAGTGTCATTATAAATAACAAAGATCTAAAAAAGTGACGTTGACGTGACTTGAAACAGTAAGAAAGAAGATGGCTGGACATGTTTTAATGTCCACTCATCTGGCCGACAGCCGGCACTTATGGAAAACTCTGCCTAGAACTGGCAAATGAGTGTACGTGTTGTGTGCAAAGACTTCACTTTGTCCTGAGGGTGGTGGGAGAAAAACTCTGTAGGGTCAAAAATCAGACGGGTTCATCCTCTGAGGAGCATTAATGTGCTGTTTAAAAAGTGGCTGTTTTAGAGAACAAAACTTGTGTCTTGCGAGACATTTTGCATTTTGAGATGTTTTGAAGTGCCGCAGGGACATAAATCTGCTCCACTTCTGACCTTCTCCTTGATGTAATGTTACAGCTCAATGATAGATCTATCATGAATATCCACAGCATACACTGGTTGCCTGAAGGCAGGTGACCTGATGGTGGGTGGAGGAAAGATCAGGGTGTCAAAAAAATACTTGAGAATCTTCCTCAAAAGGCCATAAATACTGTGTTTGTGCCAAATTTAATGGGAATCTGCTCCAACGGTCGCTGACATACATCAGCTTATTCGACTTAAAGGGCAGACATCAATGGATTCTGCCATCCTGGGTAAAAATATGCATGTTGCATTTGTCTTTGTGACTGAGTAGTATTATTAAGTTGTTTTCACTATTATTGTCACGCTGATGACTGCCATCTGAATCATGTCACAATCTGTTATTTGTCATTTTCCTCCGACAGCAAGTTATTTTGAATTTCATTCCATTTGAATTGAAACACCTTCCAGCTGCACTGAACTGACGGAGAGACGTGTGGAAGGAGGTGAAGAGAGGGATTGAAAGCAAAACAGGTGGCAGGAGAGAGAGAAGCAGAGGAAGAAACGAGTGAGGGGGCTGAGAGAAGACAGACAGATGGAAAAAAAAAGGGAAGAGATTGGGCAAGAGGAGTCTCAAACTGACAAATAGGATGATCAGCAAGGGGACTGAACAAGGTTGTGGATTTTAAGAAGATGAAAGGCAGCGGGTGAAGAGGAGGAAAGGAGGGAGAGGAGTAGAGGACAGGAGAGGGCAGAAGAGAGGTAAGGAGGCACACCTGAGTGTTCAGAGGCCTCTGTCCTGGTAAGAGCGGTCCTGAATTATTCATAGGCGCTCGCCTCGCCTCACTGTGCCGGCTGCAGCGCGCTGCTCGCTGCAGAGAATAAAAAGAAAGAAAAAAGCATTTTGAGAAGAAAAGAAAGTGCAAACAGTGCAGCTGTGCTCAGTGTTTTGAGTCAAGTCTAATTGCAGTTTTTCAGTAAGATGAAGATCGTGATTTGACTGACGGATGCAGCTGGATTCGGATAAACAAAACGAACGGTGCGCTCGCACCCATTGCTATTATTTTACGTCCTTAGTTGTGTTCTCCTTCCCACTTTTACTAAACGCAGGATTTCTCCTTAGCTTTCACTGAAAAGAATCCCAAAAACATGAAGACATAACGAGTGACATTCTTTGCTGTGCTCAGAGGTGTCATCTCTCCTGTCATTACTGCATGTGGCGGCTGTGGGGGGCTGAGGCAAACAATCTGCTCCACTCCACCAAAGCCAGGCTGTGAGCAAAATTACCCCCTCATTCACTCATTCAATGCTCCCTATATATTAGACACACAATAGTTTACTCTATGGCGAGCAGCAAATTGAGATGTCGGGTCGAGCCGACCGCTGCCAGCCTGTGATGGTCTGCTCTCCTTAGCTGTGTCCTCGGTGGATAAACTCCAGTGTGTCTGCACTGGAGACAGACGGAAAGCTACGTCTTAATCTGTCTGTGTTCTGCTTCTGTAGTTTCTGCCTGAATCTTTGTGGTTTTGTAGTTTCATCAGCGGGATGCTTTTATTGTGAAGAAGTTACAGGAAATGCACTGTGTCTGTCACAGAGGTTCATTAGCGAGCTGGAGCTGGAGAGAGTACTTCTTCTGTGGTTTGTCGCTGTTCATGACACGACTCTCTTACTATGGAAAAACCCTATTTGTCTCTGTCCTCTGTGCTAGCCAAGTCTCTGGACTCGGCTGTACATGTGTCTCTCTCCATGGTGCTGAAACAGGCCAAGTCAAGTCCCTTTGTGTCTCTCTCCAAGTCTTAAAACAAGCTAATCAAGCTAAGACTGTGTCCACAATCGCTCCCCGGTTCACTGATTTACTTGTCCTTATTCAAACAACACTCGGTTGTTTAAAGTGAGCTGAACAATTGTTGTGTATAGTATGAGAATATACTGTATTATTCAGTAAACAGGGAGCGACTCTGGATGCTGCAGTTGTGGTCGAATAGCCTTTTATTTTTTTGGTTAGGCAGGCTCCTAACTGAGTGAAATGACCCAGAAGGATCTAAGTGGCAGCCATGATGAGAGCTGTTTGAATTCTCGAAATGCTGAGGAAAGGTGCTTCAGCGCGCTCTCCTTCATCCGAGAATACACTGGGCCATCCTTGATGAAAGGAAAGGGGATAATGCCACCCCATAATTCCTTGCGGCAGCAACAGTTAAAGCGACCACCGAGTCATTAACATGTGCGGCTGCACAATTATGTAGCATAGTGTGAGTGCAGCTGAATTCTCTGAGCATCATCCTAAGTCCTCATGGATTCTCCTTCACATCTTTCCTTTACCTCATGACACTTTCCATCGAGGTCATGGAAAATTTCTCTCTCTGTGTCTCTCTCCGTGGTGCTGAAACAGTGGAAATAAGTCTTCGTTCTGTCTTTGTGTGCAGAAATACGTCACCACACATCAAATGCTGCATTTTAAACTCATCAGCTAAGTCCCGTATCTCTCACGAATGCCCTCTATAGCTGCTCGTACTGCACCAGCACGATTCCCGCTGCCTCTGAATCAACTTTGTGAAACTCAAATTGTCAGCATCTCACCAAAAATGAGTGTGTTTCAGTAACAGGGATAGATGGACAGACCGAGACAGAGTTTGTAATGCGGCTGAGTGTGAGGAAATGGTTCCAAATGCACCTTCATTTCACACACATAATAACTTCTTATGAACAGTTTTATCCTGAATTGATTTTCACTTCTATCTGTGACACTCATCAAAACAATTTTTGTTTTCCTTTTCCTATCATGCATTAAGTCATTTGCAGTTCTTTACTAGACCTGTTAGGAAATTGAAAAAAGCGTAAAAATCTCCCCTGATACAGTCTCATTATTCTATTACAAAACTAGTACTGCTGTCATTTCTTTCTTTCTAGTAGAACCAATTTAGGAGAGTATTTTGAGTGTCCGCATGAGTTGAATTTCAGAAATTCAGTTCTTTGTAAGTGTGCATTACAACTTATCTCCACAGAGAAAAAGGTGTGTGAAATGGAGAGGCAGAGATACAGGCTGGAGCACAACATCACTTTTCAGCTATTATGATCCTCTGCGATTATCCAGACCGAGATATGAACTAGCCAGCGGGAGGAATCACTGACTGAACGCTGCACATTTCACTGAAGAGGGACCACATGGCTCTGTGGATACTGATTTCACTATAGTATCTGTGTGGACCTGTATTTAAGAATATCCTGTTGAGGAAGTAGAGAAAATGTATGTCCTTTCTTACAGTTGATTTTCGTCATCAAAGTGTTGGAAATTGAGTTTAAATAACGTCTGCCGGCCTACTCTGACAGGCCTGCTGATTTCCACCTGGGGATAATTCACAATCACAACACGTCCAGGACTCAGCCCCCCGTTGCCACAACAGTGGCAGAATTTTAATATGTTTTACACAGAGGGGGGGAGGATTACACGGAGGAGGCTTGAAAACAGTCCTCTGTTGCTTTGGGATTTCAAGAGGTCTTGATCTCCATTTGCTCATCGGAACCCTAGGGATCAAAAAAACGACGGGAAAGCACAGAAAGTCTTTGCAGGAGAAGATCACATGAGCAGATAGCTGGCTTTTTTTCTGTCTGTCTTACTTTTCTATCACACTGACGTGTCTTATCTTTGAAGCGATACAGTGATTTCATATAATATATATAATGTCTGGATGGAAAGTGAAGGGTCAGCCTTGCTAGTCGTGTCTGAATCAAAGCACCCCTGAGCCAGTCTCCTCTCACCGAATCTCCTCTTCTCATCACTGGTTAATATCCTTCAGTCTGAGACAATGGGAGCATCTGTAACTCTGCTGCAATGACTTTGACTGACTGTGTTCTCTTGTTTTTTATAAGGAAGGGCAGAAAAGAGCAATGCAAAACAATACATAAAAGACAAAGCCTTACTTTTTGGTAGCTTGGCTCTATTTGATGAGGTAAAAGGAAGCATGTCTGTTTTGAATTTCATTCAGTGACCAGCTTGTCAGAAATCCACTTTCCTAGCCTCTGGGTTGTTGCTATGCTAATTTATTTACCCAATTTTCTGAAAAAATATTCTATGCCTGCTGTCACCCTAAAATACTTCACTTAATTTACAAATACAGCATGCATAAACATTTGGTGTTTCACCGTGTTTAAATAAGCTTGGCTTCCAGAGAGAGAATCTAAATTTATCCTTTGGGTCCCCGTCTGGAAAAAGTTAACAAGACTAAGAACAAAATATAGAAAGATTTATTTATTTATTTATTGTTGGAGTTATAATTAAGCTGGTTTTGGCGGAAAGTGTCCAAAACAGAGATTCATAGCAGCCAGGTGAAAGAACTTCTCTATTACTGGATGATATTAAGCTTATATTAAGTTTGACATTAAATAATTACGTGCACATCACATCCTTGCAGATCTCTAAGATCATCTATTTGTTAGAGTTATTTTGTCTTCACTGAGACGATTAACCTTTCAATATTTTTCTCCTCTTCTTATATGTGAATGTTGTTCACATAGTGAGCGTGATCACATACTTCTGAGCCCTCAGTTTGCACTGACGGTTGTGAAACACTGAATATACAATCTTTACAGTCTGAGCAACATATTCTCATGTATTTGATAATAGAAAATATGAGTCAAGGTTCTATTCAAGTATGAAATGTGTACACCATGTTTGCCAATAGATCCCTTTGTAATACTGACGCTGAAGTCAAGTATCAACCACTATCACTGCATTAAAAAAGATTAAAAGAGATTAGGCAGCTGATCAACCAGGGAGGCAGCTAAATGAGTCAAATATGGTCTGTGTACAGTGCTCAGAGTTTGTACCTGGTAATCCGAGTGTGTAACAAAATCATCTCTCCTCACAGCGTCGGGTGTGTGCGATATCGAGTTTAATTTTTCCCCACACAGCCATCGTGCTACGTGGATAAATAACAGGTGCTTGTGATCAAACTGCAGGTGTTAGAAATATGGCAGGTGTTGAATTCAGCCAGCAATTCATGTTCGTGGCTCTGTAGCATATTGGCAGGAAATACATGAAGAGAATACTATGATGAGTCTTGGCTCGCCCACAACTGCTGCTCTGACTCATCCTAGATGTTGACGATTTTCAGTCAGTGACTGCTTTAACTGTCAGGTATTCACCATGGTCTTCTTTCAGCACAATGCATAAAGACAATCCATGCAGCTGCAATCTGACAGACACATCAGCGTTCACAAAAATATGGTCGGATGTGTGTGGAATTCATGACCAGCTGATGTGTATTTGCTCTGAGAGCACAAGAGGAGAATGTGAACTAATTGTGTCTTTGTTCCCCACAGGACGGCATGGGCAACCTCAGAATAACAGAGAAGGGCCTGAAACTGGAAGGGGACTCTGAGTTCCTCAAACCCCTCTATGCCAAAGAAATCCAATCCAAACCAGTAAGTCACTCACAGAAAGACACACTGCCGTTTTCATTTTGGACAGACACACATTTATGTTGTGTAATTTATTGTGATGTTGGGTTTTCTGTCTCCATTAGTATTTCTGTATTTATCCAGCAATGCTTGTTGGGGTTTGAGTTTTGGCATCTGTGTGCTACGTTAGCCATGCTAACGATGCTAAACAGCATGTCTTCTGACACCTAGCTCACAGTTAAAGCTACCAGTCCTGGAATAATCAGCATGGGCATCGTTACATTAGCAGTGTGTTAGTGTCATGTGGCAAACTGATGCAAAACTGCCTTCAGTTTAAGTGTAAATTACTTGTTAGGGGAAAAGTCTGAAAAGTGTAACACTGCATGAATGACAACGCTCAATGTGAGGTGAGAGGGCGCAATGGTGTGAAGTGCCTAATGACTGTGAGTGAGTCAGTGTGAATTTGAGTTCTTACACTGCGGAAGAATGTGAGACAATCCTGCTGGGACTCACACTGGAAGTATCAAACTACAAGCGCTTCCTCTAAACCTGCTTTCACAACCTGTATTGATTGTATGGAGTGTCATCGTGTTGTTTTTATTGAGTGTTGCCGAGGCTCTCTAAACTCCCCTAATACAGATTCTGTGGAAGGAAACACACAATGTGTTCTCACAAGGTAGCTGAAAACCATCCGTCCATTTTCTGCTGCGCATTTGGGTCACGTTGTAGTGCCGGCAGACTAAGCCGAGTAGTCCAAATGTACTGTTCTTCACCCACTCCTCCTGCGGGATCCTGAAGCGTCGCCAGGTCAGAAAGGATATGTGGTCTGTCTTGTGTGCTGTGGGTCTAGAACTGTGTCTCCTCTCAGAAAACTGATTCATTCGAGCTGAAGGAGCACTAGTTGTAGGCTTGTCCTTGATGCCAAAGCAGAAGCCAGTGAAAGTCCCTTTAGCCACTTGTGCCTGATTCCACTGTGACATGTGGTCATTTCCCAGATCATGAGACCGGAATGTAATGAGCGCTCAAACTCAGAGTTTCTGACAGCTGCAGAGACGTTTACCTGCAAACTGCCTGGAACTATTCTGGTAACTTCACAGGCAAGACCAGATGTGGTGTAATTTAGCCAATCCACCCCAAGAAATGTCATATCTTAGCCAGACCAAAGCATATTTTATCACATCATAACAAGACGTTTCATGTTGAGTCGCATCAGCAGAAGAAAACAATAAAAGAAATGTTGTTTTGACAAGATAAGACATGACAAGACGTGGTTTTCTGTCATTCTGGTGCCATTCATGCCATGTCACATCAACTGTCACAACAAATCAGGAAAGACAAGGCGAGACGTGTTTGTTGTGTAACAAAATGAGAGGAGGCGACTCCAGTCCTGTCCTGCCATAACAAGATGTTTTGCGTCATTTCATGTCGTAACGAGAGACAAGATGTGTTTTGTACTTTCATTTCCTGTCCTGTCAAGACAAGAAGATGTGACACGACATCATGACAAGCACCATATGGCCCCATCATTGCACCTGTTTCAGACCAGGTGGTCTTGCTGGCGGTGTGTGCTTTCTCGTGCTGCGCTGCTCCGAGCCACAACCACAGCATCAGTTTTATTTCAGGAAATATTTGGTGTTTACCAATTCAAATGCAAAGCCCGTCTGAAGTCCCCCGGTATGTTCTGTTTGCGAAATTAACATTCTGATGTGCTTCCCGCTGTCCTTATAACAACCACGGGAGGAGTATCCAAGCCTAGAGATGCCGGAGAAATGGAGAGATGGGCACGATAAAATGATAGGCACTCTGTCCCTCTGTCTCGTCTACTCTAGCAGTAATAATAGCTGTGTGCAGGTAGTGGACGGATGGCTTGATAATGCAAGAGAACAGCGCGCTTTATCTCTGCTGTCTAGGACCCTACGCAAGCTGAGAGGGAGGATGAGCAATGGAGATGGAGCTGGGAGAGCAGAGAGGAGCATAAGAGAGTGAGGTTGCAGGAGAGAGCAGAGTCAGGATGGATATGGACATGAAGAATGACAGAGAAGAAGAAGCAGTAATAGAAGCCGGAGCGGCGAGACAGATGGAGGAGGACCGAATTAGAACGAGAGAGACGGGAAGCCAGCGGGCGCGATTTGACAGGCGGCACACGCAGGAGGTGGCCAAGTTCAACACGGACTCAAAACAAGCACAACATGCCCGCAGTGTGATCCTATGGCACGGTAAAATATTCATATCGAAGAATGGCGTCCCGATTTCACCAAGCGGCGGCAGAGGCAGCTCTGAATGACTGCAGATTTCATGTGCATTTCTTTGGCAGGGTTTGTTGGTGCAAGCATGAACAGCTATCATGAACATATTGTAAAAGATAAACACAGACTGATATCATCAAGACGTCGAGGACACTGAAGAAGGCTGGAGGCTGTTGTATTCATCTTTGCTTATAAAATAAAAACACATGGTGGTGCCAGGCCAGCGCTGGAAAAGAAAGGATTTCTTCTAATATTGCAAAATCTCAGCCCAATTGCCAGAATAGATGCTGGCATTGTTCGCTCCTGCACGCCAAGGATGTGATGCAACATTTCTGTGTGTTTTCAATTTGACATTGTGAAAATGCTGTGCTCAAGATCTGGTTAGGTTTAGACACAAAAACCACTTTGTTAGGGTTAGGGATAGGTTTAGGGGTCAGCTTTAACCCTAACGTCTCATCAACAAGCTTGACCAGTGTTCCGCTGCTTGGCAGTCATCTCACCGAGCTGTCACGCCACCACCTCCTCCACCTGACACACAACAACATCTGAACAACATCACTTTGACACATATTGTAGAAACATTGTTACGATATGTATTGTTATGACTGGACTGAATTTAAATATTTACCTGAAAAATACTGAATAAGAGGATGGACAGTGTAGGATGGAGATGAACATGAGACTCAGAATAGAAAAATGAAAAGGAAATAGGAAGTAAGAGGGGAGAGAAGATACAAAAGACCAGAGCAGAGGGATAAATAAACAGAAGAGAGGGCAGAGAGAGGGATATATGGCAGGTAGCTTTAGCAGAGGTGGTGAGAGGAATTGTAATACCATGAGGAGGTGCTGGGAAAAGACAATTGGTCAGTCCGGGAGAGGATAGACAGACAGATAAAAAAATAATAAACCAAGGAAGACCCCTGCTGTGTGGTGCAGTTACTCTTCTGTTCGTATTATTGCAGTCTGCTCTCTATGTACCGCCCGGTACTTCCTGCATTCGTCTCTTTCCTATTTAGTCTTCTCTCCATGTCTCCTCTGTCTCTTGTCTCTTGTTTTTTTAGCTCTCAATCTTTCTCTGAGTTTGGCTTTGTTCACTTCAAGCGAATTGAGACATTGTTACCAGAAAAATATAGAAAAGCACTTCCTAAGCATCCTCAGATCAGTTTCAGAAAGCGGCCATGACAATCGCATATCAGATTAGCAGAGAGATCAGTCACATGCCTTAAGGTTGTGTAACGGGGGCACAGGGGCGAGTGTGTCGACTGAGGTTAAAATGATGACTCAGGTGTGATTTTCCTCCATTTATTATCCTCATCAGTGTATCAGAGCACTGTGTGGGGTTGATTGATCTGTTTTCTTAAAATACAGTTTACAGCATACTAAGATCAAACTAGCAGTAGTATCAGCCATTTAAAACATCAGAAAAACACTTATATTAAACAATTTCAACTCGAGGAATAATGAACAGGGATAACAGTGCCATCTACTGGACAAAATAAGGACATACACGTGGGGTAAGATTAAGCAAACGAATAGTAAAAATAATCACATTTAACAATTAAACATACCTGCAGAAGACAATAAATACACACTCATGCCTTCTGGGTCTGGCTCTCTCTCTCTCTCACTGCTCTCCTAAGCAGGCAAAATAAAAGCGTTAAGACGGACAGCGATACATTAGCTTCCCTGCGTTAGCCACCTAGCCTTTTACCGCACTACAGGCGCGAAAACGAAGCATCAATAAAAGAGTATATAAACCATTATAAACAACACAAAACAGCCTCGTAGCCTTATTACTACTTATATATAATTAATTAGCGCCAACAGTAATCTTAATAGATCGTGTTTCTTACAAAAAAAAGTTATAAATCACAGCAGCGTTTAACAACACAACTTACCCTCATCAGTGTATCAGAGCACTGTGAGGGGTTGACGTACTGTTGTATGGAAGCCCAGGAAGTACAGAAAGAGGTAAGAGCCAAACGCAAATAAAAATAATAATGAAATAAAATAACACATTAAGATAAAATTCACAATTATACATCAAAATAAATACACAATAAATAAAATCCCCACATAAACTCTGAACATAGAATTGAACTAGTTACATTTTCCCAACTCTGTTACAGTTGCTCTTATCAATATTTCTATATGAACAAAGTTAGCAACTAGTCAGTGAACAGAATGAAGCATTTAGCTGCAAAAGAGCTAGATATTTCCCCCAATAGGAGACCAAAACAGAGCTAAAAGGCGGGGTGAATATTGGACTTGCATGTGTCAGGTTCAATGTTGTGCGATATCTGCTTAATAAACAAGTTTGCAACACAAGTGTGCGGTATTAACTTAAACGGTGACAGATGTGCTTCTGCTGCCCGCAAGTGGTCAAAAAAATGCAGGTTTGGAAAATACCTGAATCAGTGACCTCACACTTGCTGGATACCTTGTATTGGCTAGCTTAATGATAGCACATACTGTATATTCCTGATGAACTTGATGCGAGTCATGATTGTGTCTTAAAACTGTGCCTGAAAGAACACACAGTCGACAAAATCCTCACATATGAACTTACTTTTTAAAGAAGTGAGCAATCCGTTCACTCAGTTATCATCTAACCATCTGCCACTACTCACAACCCAAATCCTGACATCCATCCTGCTATAATACCTGCACACTTCAGCAAAAGTGAGCCCGGGTACTAAACTGCAGATTTATTTTGATAAGACCAGGCTGAATAGCTGAAAGAGCCAGTGTGTTGCTCCCTAAAATTGGTCCTTTGGCTCAACTTACTGAGGTTTAATTCAACCAGTGAGTTTTTCATCACCTTTGGAGCAGCTCTGGATCCAAGAAATATTTCTATAACCAACTCCAATGCAGACGTCTTTCTCCCAGTCCTTTGCCTAACCCCTCTCTTTTTTCCCTCCCTGCTTATTTCTCTCTGTGTGAGAGGCACCCTGCTGGGAGTAATATGGTCTGTTGCATTAGTAACGAAGAAAAGAGGGAGACGGAGTGGATCAGAGGCACCACACAACAACAACCCTAACACATGTACTGTACACAAACAGCCCCGGAGGACTGCCGCAGTAGCCTCTCTGAGGCATTTTCAGAGACTGTGGAGGGGAAAAAAAGTGCAGAGAGATGGAACGATAAGCTGGCTGCCATGAGACATAGCTCACTGTACTCCGTGGGTGTGGTGGTGGTGGCGCAGAAAAACATTTTGTATATTGCCTGAGCTCATTAGCACATTATAGACTCCCCGTTTTCACTGTGTTTGTCTTCAGGTGGACGTTTGAAGTGCAGCACTTCAATAGTGAAGATCCTGGGTTGGAGTCCAGGGGTTAGGGAAAGATTGTTTGGGTTAAATTTTGATAAAGATGCTTCAGTTCAACTGCAGGAAAACACATTAGACAGCATATAAAAGTGAGTTCAAGTTTCCTGCCAGAGCTCACCCTCACATGCAGGAGAAGAGGGTCTGAGTAGAATCACTGCTAGTTGTCACTGAAAGGCACCAGATGAGGTGAATAATTGGATGAATGAATGAATGAATGGGCTGACTGATATTGGTCCTCTTGAAGCTGCCCATTTCTGCTCCCTGTGTGCTGCACTGTTGACAGATTAGATGCATTTTTCATGTTCTGCATCTTTTGCCTGTTATTGACGTCAGTACAGCTGCAGGTCATGAGAGCTAATGAGTGAGCGGCGACTCCTCAGCGCGCTGTCTTCAGCTGAAGGCCTCTACACACTGCACGATTTTTGGCTGTTGCAGGCAATGGTTGAGGTTAAGATCGCACTGTGAGACAATGCGTCGGCCAAAGTACGTGAGTAGATATCACTGCTTCCCCAAAACTGCCCCCAGCCTGTGGGAAAAGCTTGTTATTATTTCCTTATTAAGACTGTAATGCAGCAATGTAAACTCCATACAAATCTCATAATCTGACAGCCTCAAAATTGATTCATGCCATCTGTCACAGATCGCGATCAAGGTTTTATTAGACTGATCTCATGCAGGGCCCATGTGATAAACCTGTAAGTTCACTGTTATTACAGAGTATAGAAACTCATTCTGAATCTTTTTCTGAGAACAAGTGGAACCAAAACATGACTTAAAGATTTTTGCCATGATGTTTTCATAACTTTATTTCATAATTTTAAAATATAAGTGACTTTAAAGTGAGAAGTGTGTTTCTTGGTCGGTGGCAGTGTGTTAATGTGCTGTCTGCTGCCTTTTAGAGCCTCAATCTGAGCATGCTCAGTTCTTCTGTTTCGTTCTGTTGTGTGTTCAGGCAGCTTGTCAATCGCAGCACAGTCGCACTGCTTTGTTTCATTTCTGGCCCTACTGTGCAGCTTGTCAGGAAGCTGTTTTAAGGAAGTTTTAGTTGGATCCCAGTTGGGTGTCTTTCAGCAACTCTGTTCCTCAGGAGCGCTTCTCAAAGCTGGGCTCTGTGTGTTTGTACGCTAGTGTTAGACAGCGTGTGCTTGGACGAGATAAAGATAGATAAAACCCAGAGACATGGAACAATCACAAGATTAGACCAAAGCTGATATTAAATTTTTGGGAGCAATGATTGAGAATCACTTCAAATTTAACCTTTTAGAGCCTTGCAGGGGTTGTTTCCCCTCAGATAAATGACGACGGTGACAGTACTTTGGACATGGTGTATAAGTAACTGGTTTATTTTTTTTAGATGTTTAATTGTAGAAAGAAAACACACACACCTCAGCCCGAGTACCTCGACAGACAGAGTGCACTTGTCAGACCTGAGATGCTCAAATAACTCCAGAGTAAATATTAATATAATTATGAGCACCGCACCGCCTTCTGTGTATCGACTGTTTCAAACTTCTTGTTAGTTTTACAGTCAGTTCACACCGCATTGTTATTGTAATAACTTCTTGCTTGCATATCATGCATTTGGTGTATTTACTGTGAGAACTTCAATAAGTTTGGCAAGAGCCATAATGTTATCAGTAATATACACACAAGGCATATCCCCTCCGCGGCTGCGAGCGCAGCACAATGGTCAGGCCGTTATCTCTAATTAAGAAGTTGACTGAGGCATGAAGATTAGTCGGGCACAGAAAGAGCAGAGTGTCCGACGTGATCAGCATTACAGAGGTGCAGAGCACTCTGGGAAATAGAAGTTATCAAACGGAGCGGGAGGCTGAAGTCTGTGCTCGGACACTTCTGGTGTGTGTGTGTGTGTGTTGGAGTGTGAAGCTCTACATTTATATGCAGGTTTCTGTGTGTGGATGTGCATTTGTATTTTTTTAGTGTTACAGCTGGCTCAGCTTATATAAGGCGAGCCTCCGAGTCAGCACAGGTGCAGGCCAGTCAGGTGATCCGTCTGCAGGAAACACATGATGTAACAGACTGTGGACATAAAAGACAGCCGAGACTAAAGGTGCAGCAGCGCAGAGGTGCTTTGAGCTAAAAGCTAACTCCCGCATGCTAACATGATCACAATGGCAATGCTAACAATGCTGATGTTATGCTAAATGAATAAAACTGACCTGACTTGGTGATTTTTCTTCTGTCCTTAGACAACCACAAACAATAAATAATCTCGCCTGTCTCTCCGCAGGGCCGCCCGCTGTTCCTGCAGTCGTCCAGAAACGTGTCGGTCAATATCGTCAACAGCAACAACCAGCTGCTCACACAGCTTGTAACAGGTGAGACGCAGCAGGAGAAACACGGACGCTTTCATGTGCTTTGTTGATGTTTTCTTTTGATATGATACATGTTCATTTTTCAAAAAAGCATCAAACCTGACAACGCTGACGACATCGGCTGCAACACACACACACACACACACACACACACAACATGTGGAATTTTTATGCATTCCACTCGTCGGTGAGGAGAGTCCTCCTTGGCAAATTTCTCATTTTGCATGCTTTATCAGATGCCTTATTGCTAGTTGGAACATACATATGTTTTAAAGTAAGCTGAGCCTGCATAGGGTTCTTGGCATCATTGATCATGATTGTTACATTTGAGGTCAAACTATCCACTATTTCACATTAGACAAAGATTGGAGAAAAATCTGACTTTTTTTGGAGCATATATGTTATTTCTCATAATCGTGGGAACCTCTGGGGGGGTCCAGGCTTTCAGTCCCAGCTCTACATGTCAGGAGTCATTGTCTCGTTTCTAGGATTAAACAATAGCAGATCATAAATTCTCCCTCTCTTCCCCTTAATGGTGCCAGCAGAGGCCTCAGCCGCTCCACCATATCTCAGTGATCGCGCGTTCTTCTTCACATTCACCCATTGTCTGCCTGTCACACTCTAATAGAGTTGGCAGGGCTCTGTGAATGGAAATCGCTTTGTGTAAACATGCGCGGGAAGTGTCTCTCACGTTAAAAAGTGCGCTGACATTTGCCTTCTGGGTCTGAAGAGGAGGAAGACGAAGTCTGCTCGGATGTTTCTCTTGGATGACTGAGCGGAGTTGGTGTACGGGGAGGAACCTCACATCCCAGATGGAGAGTGACAGAATCAATTGCGCGCGTGTCAATCAGTCACCCCCCGACGCCGAGTGTTTTCTGCCACCGCCTGAGACAAAGCAATTTGAGTTGGAAGGAGTTGTCTACATTTTCTACTTGTTGTTCGTCATGACACAATTCACACTTTTGGCAGCGTTTTCTCGAGTTTCCTGCACACTTTCAGTGAGACGCGTTCTGTACACTCACTGTATGTTACGGTGGAAACCTCTTTCACCAGCAGGTCACATCTGGATGATATCCTTTCTGAACACTTCATCACAAACTGTTCCAAGTTTGTTGCCTCTTTGTTCGGCTCCTGCCAGTGTTTCTGATGGTCATGCGTTTCTAGATTCAGAAGTGGTGACTGACAGCTTTTTTTGGAAGACATGAGATTTTAATAATGGAAGTCTAAAGTTTGGAGAGGTGAAATCAAAGCAGGTGCTCAAACATTTGCAAGCAGCAGGCAGTTTTTGTCAGAGCTAAACCTGGCACGGTGGCACAGGTGGTAACACTGTCGCCTCACAGCTAGAAGGTCCCGGTTCGAATCCCGCTGTGGGTGCTGGTGGCGTGTCCTCCACCATGCTTTCAGTGCCTGCTGCTCGAGGAAAAAAGGACCTTTCTGTGTGGAGTTTGCATGTTCTCCCCGTGCTCACCCTCCTTAAATAACCCCCACTAAAAACATGCAAGAAGATCACCACCTGACCAATGGTGACGAGAAGGAACTGGGTCCCCGGGCGCCGCTGTTGGCTGGCAGCCCACTGCTCCTGGTCTGCCGCGGAGGATCGACAGACAGAGGATGGGTCAAATGCGGAGAATTAATTTCACAAAGCATGGCGTGTGCATGTAATGTGTGGTGCATGTATATGTGATGTATGTGATAATAAAAAGTACGTTCTTAATCTTCTTAATCTTAATCTTAAACCAGCTGTCAGTAGACACAGACAGATTACTGCTTTACATAATGAACAAGTTGCACAAATAGTAGAGTCTCATTTGTAGATTGGTGAATTCTTTTCATGATTACGTTATGGGTTCCTATCCACACTGTGGCACTTTGGTTAGGGTTAGGGAAAGATTGTGACTGCTGCTGACTTTTTCTGTATTAAAGCAGACCATGATCTTTCCCAATGATTAAAATCCAAGGGCTGCCAGTGCCTAAACACAACCTTGAAAAAGTTGAATAATGCTGCAGTCAGTATGAATGGAGAGTACATTACAAGATTGCCTGTTTTGCCAGATTTTACTGATATTGAGTATCAACATTTTTGTGATTTGCCAGGTACGTGAATTAGCAACATTTCCTCATTATGTTAATAGAAAATATAATTCAATTTGCACGGTGTTTCCCTCAAAGTGTATTTGCTGCAGCAATGTCAGGACAAATACAGAGTCTGTTGTATTTCTGACCAAATATAAGTACAACACAGCATCTCACCTGCTGTCCTGCCTGTGTATATGATGGTCTTCTTCAGGTGTAATGAGACTTTAACCAGAACGTGTGGTTGTTTAATATTCAGCAGTCTCGTGAATAAGAACAGAATTCATAAACAGCGTGGAAGGTTTGGTTTCAACGTAATGAACGTAATGATAAAGTATCCTTTTGCTCAAGTCAGCAAGTCCTGCAGGACACCTTGAACGTCTTCCACTTGGTTGCATTTCAGATGTTCAAATACTGAGGTAATTCAGTAGGAAATCAGCTCCAGTCGCTCCTCTTTGATGTCGTCTCTCTTCGTGTGTGTGTGTGTGTGTGTGTGTGTGTGCGTGGTTTAGGATCCAGTGGATTTAAAGCACGAGGCAAGATGTTTGAAGTCAAATCCACCTCTGGGAAGCTCCTCTTCTCCGCCGACGAGCAGGAAGTGGTGGTGGGCGCCGAGAGGCTCCGAGTGATGGGTGAGTGACCGGCTGACGAGGACCAAAACTGACCGGCTGTCAGGAGCCCGAGTGTGAAACCACAGCAGCTACTGAGTGCTGATGCTGGATCTGCTCTTACAGAGGACCTTTGTTTCTCCAGATATGTGTTGCTATGACTTTAGGTGTTGTTTAGTCGTAGTTGGTTTTGCTGTTGGCGCCCAGAAGTGGAAGCTGCTTCCTGCTTTTGGAAAAGCTTGCCTTTTGAAGAATATGAAAGCTGCACCTTAATCTTTTTTGGAGTGAAAACATAATTTGACTATGACTCAGATTTGCTCATTAAACCAACTGGAAACTGTCACTTCACCCTCAGATTTCCAACTGGAAGCGTACATACGCACACACACACACACACGCACACGCACACACTACACTGTGTAACTGAGCTGACGTTATGTGTCAAACTGGCACACAATAAATGCAAAGTAGAATAATGTAACGCTTATATGCTTAATATTAGCATCATAAGCAGTCAGTGGAGAGGAGAGCAGGGCTCAGATCAGTGCTGTTAGCACTCGTGTATGAGAGGAGTAAGATGACAACTAGCAAGAGAGGACGAGGAAGATTTTTTTAAGCTTTTTTTTGTAGATATCAAAGGCTCAGTGAAGAGACTGATGGCGGAGAGCTCGTATTTGTCAACAGGCCTCGGGGGGGGGGGAGAAGGTGTCATGTCGCCCTTACACAAATGAGTTTTGTGCTCATGACAGGAGATAAGAAGTGACAGAGCTGTTCTCACGGCAGCGGCCAGTCGGCCTCTCAGTGGCTCCACCGCGACAGATGATTTCCTGTGAGAGCAGAGGGGCGTAGCTGAGGATGGCGACGGCAAAATTAGTTCCCAAAACATGAATGCAAGCATGAACAAAGCATCTGCATACAATGAAAGCAGCAACGGAGAAGATCATCCGGTAGATTCACTGCAAAGTCTGATGGGAAATATAACGCGCCCGCAGGAAGTGACAGACTTAAGCTTAGTGTTGACTTCCCTTTTCTTTCATAGTGGCCTGAATACAGATGCAAACTCTTTTTGAGGTAATATCTTGGACTTGAGAAGCCGAGCCCTGACATGCTTGGCATCACAGAGGCTTATATCGTGAGGACACTGTTGCTGGGTGATAACAAAAAGACCCGAGGGAGACGAGTGACCACTTTGTGGAAGCTAATGGGGATCCATTAAAGAATAAAGAACTGTGCCTTGGTTCCCTCTTTGAAGAATGGATGAACATAATTGCCTATGATGTGATGTTTGTTAAGTGAAGACAGTAGTTTTCTCCTAAAAGACTAGAAGTATTTCCAGGCTCTGAGCTCCAAACATTTTATTGTATCCACATTTATTTATCATGCATGGATTTCTGACGGCAGATGAGTAAAAGTAAATACGGTTGCAGTGAGAGACCTCGGCTACCGTCAGAAAGTTATACTGGAAAGAATGAATTTGAACTCAATTTCTATTCTTCTGCACTTAATGCAGAGAGATGGGCGTCCAAACGTGACAAATACCATAAAATCACTTATTTACAGACTCTGTGTTAATTAGGTTTGAAGAAATCAGCTGGCCATGCTGCACAAGGATGGATTTGATCTGGGTTTATTTCTCATATTTTGTTCACTCACTCGTACAGTCGGATAATTAGGATGAACTAAAATAACTTGCAGTCAGCATCATTAACATTAAAGAGTTACAGAATCTGCATGATAGACACACATGTTCTCCGAAGCTGTGATGTCTTCGACTTCCAGTTCGTCTCCTTTTTACTTTTTCATTTTCTTACATCCTCTCCCGTCATTTCTTCCTTTCCTCCCTTCTGCTTAAAAACATCTTTTCTTTCTCCCGTTCCTGCTTCCTCGCTAACATCATCCGCCATTATGCTTCCATCCGCCATCATTCACCATCACTCATCCATCCGCCCACCCGTTCATCAGTTCATCCATTCAATCTCATTAATAGATAAACAGATATTAGAAGTTTTCCCCTCTTGACTGGGCCGCACTTAAGAGCTCCCATGGGTGTGCTCCCTCCCTCTGACTTTCCCTCTCTCTGACACACACCTTTCAGAGCCCTCTGTGTGAGCAATTACTCTTCATCCTCATCTACATTCATTTACATCCTTTCCAGCCTCACTGAGTCAGAGTTCATTACTGTCATCCACCTCAGCAAAGTGCTCCTCTTAACAGAGGGAGACACAGACGGAGGGTGGAGATGGAGGGCGGGGAGGCACGAGGAAGGACAGGAAGCATTGTGAGTTGTTTAATAGAAGGGGGTTGTTTTTTGATGCTGCGTTTATTTCAAAGTCAAAACTACAAGAATATTCACCTGTCGCTGCCTATTTAAACGCACCAAACTTTAATATCCTGACATCAGTAAACACAGCAAGCTTATGTTTGCCGAACCCACTGCTGTGATCGCTGTCGCCTGGCGTTCACGCATGCAGTGTGGCGTCTCTTTGATTCCCGGCTTGAAACTGGAAAAGATCTGCAACAGCACGAGCGTTCAGAAGATTCTTTGGAAGTCTGAGCAGAAAAGGAGAAGCAGAGGGGAACTTTAAACACAGGACCAACCAAGTGTTGATACACAGACAAGCAATTATAAATTTGAACTGACTGTTACTACCTATTGTTGGAGCTTTACCATTAAAGCCGTTAAAGCTGCGAAGTTTGTCCTGAAGGAAGCGCTGGAGGCCATTTGGTCTTTACATTTAATAGGGTTTGTTCCACAGAGCCTTGAACGTGTAAGCAAATTTCATGGCCTTGTGACTATAAAACATTAAAGCTGTAACAATATCTGAGGGGACACTGGAGTAAAAATGTCCCATGGGGAGCATTTATCCATTAAATCTTTACTCTCATAAGATATATACCAAACCTCATAAGTTATGGGGTTAAAGCTGTTAAGTTTATCCTGATTGGGGTGCTAACAGAAAGGCCCAGGCATTACCAAAATCATAGTGATTAGGAGACAGGAAGGAAACACATTCAGAAGGATGCTGCACTTGTTTAGAGACAGAAAATGTACCTGTCAGGTTTTGTCTCTGTTGAACTGGGACTCACACACTGTACTGGGATCACACACTGTACAATAACCGACTTTGTGATGTGTGAGCCACTGAATTTCACACTGGCTGCAGGTTTTGTCTGTTCTAACTCTTCATTCAATTCATGCAACCCAAGAGCCAATCACACAAATCATGCACACAGGTTGTGCCCTCTGGAGACAGACAAGGGAAAAAAATCTGCATCGAGTTCAGTCTTTTACAGCACTTCAGTCAGTTGTGGTGACAACAGTAGGAAAAAAGCCACTGGGAGAAGGTGCAGGGAGAGAGTCAGAGCTGAAACACAGAGGGAGGGGACGCCAATGATTTGCCAGGTACTCCATTTATCGCCACAGTCGTTTGATGAGGCTGCTCAGGGCTACGAGGCTAATCAAACACCTTGGCAACCGCTGCCTCAGCAGGCAGAGATGGCCCCTCAAGTTCCCAAAAGGCTTCTGCTCCACTAAAAGTTTCTACGAGTGGCTCCTGAGTGTGTATTCATGATTATTTTATTAAAGTGTTTCTGCATGTGTCTTCGTCTTTGAGCCTCCTTCTCTAAGCAGCTGCTGCAGGTCTTTGTTTGAAGATTTCCAATACAGCTGCCAATAAGATACGTCAACCTCAGCACCGTCCCCAAATTTACCAGTTTAATTTGTTTCAATAACACACAGGAATTTAGCCTTGTGTATTTGTGTATAATATAAATGCAGTGTTCTAATAACATTATCATTTCTGAATATTTGTACAGTTCGGTGTGAAGGCAGTTGGATGCTGTCTGCATCACATTTTCCAGACAAGCGATCCCCTGCGGCTCTGTGTGAATAATGACTGTTGTCTCTCAGAGGCAACGCGGCAAATAGCTTGTTGTTGTAGCACCATAAAACCTCTTAGAGGGGAGGTCAAGACGGTGCTTTTGACATTGGAGACGCCACGTTGAATCCTGGCTGCAACCGGCAGTCAAAGTTAATATCGATTCATCATGACTACTAGCTTTCTCATTTTAAACTTAAACACACCTCATACGAACTGCTTTTGGGAGTGTGATGGGTCATTCTGGAGGACGCTGACGCAGCCTTAGTTCACTGTGTAGGTGCAGGTTAAAGTACACAACATATTTTGCTGTCAGGCACCAAAGATTTGAGTATAATTTGCGTTAACTGCATGCTCTGTGCATGCGTGTACAGAAGGCATTTGTCTGTGCATGTGATCCTGTCTGTCCAACACACCCGAGTGCAGATCAGACCTGCTGTCTGTCGTCTCATCCCTTTGACGTAAGAAGGGACTGTAGAGGCTTATAAAGCTGCCACATGTCATTACAAAGCCCATCCTTCCTTCTCTTCCAATAAAATACGTAATTAGACCCTGCATATGATTTTAATTGGCCCAACAGAGGTCATTGGAAATCCATGATACTGCTATCATTGGCTTCATTACAGCTATTTACAGTCCAGTCAGACACTCTGACTGGCTCCCAGCACTGGCAGTTAATGAGAACACAAACACGGGAATATGATGATGGGCTGGGTCAAGGCATACTGTAGTTAAAATACTTTTTATGGTTTGTTTCAGCCCACTTTGGCAGCAGACAGGTTTGTTATACGGCCGAGCTGGAACACAGATTATCATAGAATTGCCACATTCAATTCAGTCTCATTTTTAAATAACATTGTTCTTTGAAATTAGCTAAAAAAGAAACAAAAAAATGGGGCCATTGATTGATGATTGATGTTTCATGCACTCAATCCACATGGCCACAGACACAGGTCAGTAAGCGGGATTTTAGACATACTGAGGTTTCTTTTTTTGGCAGATAATAGTCAAATTTTAATATCAGAATAAGCCTGAAATAAAATTAAAAATGTCTTTGGAAACTCATTATTCATACCGGTATGTTTTGCATGCTGAAACTGAATTAATACAAATTGGGTGTATTTGACATCAGGTCCAATTTCATGACTTCATATTCAGAGATGTGCCATTAATTTGCTTGTTAGTTACCACATCATAATTTTAGATGATTATCATGAAGTAATGCAACAATAAAAACTGCATTTCTAGGCAACCATTATTTTAGCTGCACAACAATTAAATCTAAAAACTTGTGGTTTGCTCAAGAAAACAGTTGGAAGTTATAAGAAGCCAAAACATGACAAAAATACTAGTAAATACTTTTTGAACCCATCCATCCTGAGGCAGTCTCATTTAAAAACTAAAATCTTTTATGAGGAATCACCTTTTGCATCTGTCTGTTCCATGGATGTGAGTTAAATATAAACCTGAAGGGCAGCAGCCTGGCGCTGTAGCTGAGGTTTGTAAGTCACTGGGTCGAGCTTCAGCCGCTCGGGCCGCCTCGAATCTAACTCCAGTTCCAAAATAAGCACTGCTCGCTCATGCAATGTGTTCATGCCGTTTTCCCTTCAGAGCCCAGGAGGAAACTGCCGGGAAGCCAACTGTACTGATAAATACAGTGTACAGCTTATTGCAAAGAGTGGACAAGGCCAGAGGTATTTAAACTTTTACAGGCAGAGAGCCCAGAGGAAGAAATACAGGAGTCACCTTGGAGCTCAGGATTAGAGTCATGTTAACATCTCTGCTTTGGAGAGATCCAGCAGGAGGAAGGAAGGCAGCAACGTACACATCACAGCATTATTTTTTAGCAATATAATGAAACTGATGTGGTTACGCAATGGCTGTGTGTTAACGAGTTTGTTTCTTCGTCTTTTTCATATTCTGCTCTCAAATTTTTATGGTTATTTTTAAGTGATTGAAATGAGATCTAATTAATGACATGCTGTGTGATTAATTAATCTAAACTAACTTCATATATAATCTGTCACAGGCAGACTTACTCACCTGTGCAGGTGTGACTTGACAAGACTGGTGGCTCATGGTAGCATCAGGGGCTGAGCTGGGTCTGAGCTCGCTGCCAAGTGCTTTGTATTGAGGTGATATTTCAGGCTTGAAGTACTCCAATGAAATATTCATGCAAATGCTCCATTCACTGGGCCATCATTTGCCATTTGCTTTGTTTATAAAGCTGCTGTGGACGGTTGTATGTCCACTGATGTATGGGGTCCGGCGGCGTCATAGAGCTCGACCAACCTGTGTTCATTCTTTTGGCGTGTTGTTTTTCCTAATTAATTAACCTGAACTGACACGTTACTTTGACAACACTAGTTTTCAAACGTGTAAAAATCTGAAAATGCCTGTCTCACACTGCCGTGTCAACAAGGGAAATTTCAGCCTTTACAAAAACACCTGCCCAGACAAAGCTCAGTGCTGTGCAGCAGCAGTATTTCAGCTTTTCTGTCCTGACTCTGACGGCTCGTTTTGAATGTTTGCACCACCAGTCACGCAGCACTGGTGATGCTGCCACTAACCTGCAGTTATGTTTCTGCGTCAGACAACAGACACAGAATTTATACCGATTTGACAAGCAGTCGTTTGTCTTGGTAGCATTTCTGCACATAGCAACTAAAACACTTGTTTGAGGTAAAGAAACAATTGTGATTGTGGCTAATAAAAACCAATCTTAGTAGCTGGTCTGCAGCTGGATGCAAACTCTGCTCTAGGGTTAGAGGGTATGGGTTAAGGCTAAAGGGTAAGTGTTTATGTCCCGTATGAAACCGAAATGTAGACCTTTTTTAACTTACATACCATACTAAAGTTACATTACATGATACCAACTAACCCATCACGCTTTCCTAAACCAAGAAGTTTTGATGCCTAAAGCGAAGCAAACTGTGATGTTAACCATGTGAGGACAAAGGTCTGGCACGCTTGTCGTTGATACTCTGCAGCATATTTGTCATTTTGTGAGTCATCTGCAATCTGCCTATGAGGTCGTTTAACTTTGAGGATGTTTTTGAAAAACGGGGGCAAAGTGCTTCAGTTGTCGAATAATACAATCGTAAAAGTAATGCATGTCAGTGAAAGCAATCGGCGTATTAAACTGAAAGAAAAAAGAAATAAATGATCATGAAGAGTGAAGATTGCCAAACTTATCAATGATTAACCACAATATGGACTGAAAGAAATACAGCTGCATCAGTGACCTGATCCTGCTGAATGCTCTCAACGTCTTCATTTTCAACCACAGCGATGGATCGCAGTCTAATCACAGTCAGTCTTTCCTTAACAGCAACCTGTGCTCTGAGTGCCTGTAAATGTCAATCATTCTGAAGTTGCCAGATGTGGACATGAAAGTGTTGCAGAAATGTTCATTGTGAACATTATGTTTCCTCCAAAATGTATTACTCAGGGCAAATGAGCTGTAGATGAATGTAATCCAAAGGCATGGTTGATTCACCCCATTGAGTTACAAACCTTTAGGTAAGAAACTAATTGGCCTGAGTTGGGAATTAAAGCAGGGTTGTCAAAGTTCAAGGCGAATGTGTTCACAAAGCAAAAACCCAAACTGAAACACTTTTGCGGATGTGGGCTCATGAAATGCTTCTCTGTTTGGAAAGCACATCATTTCCCATCTCGTATTGTTTTGTGTGTTTCATCCTCACGTTTTATTTTTCTTTCCCTCCCCACATGGAAGCACAAACACTTCGCCTCGCCTCATCATAATGAGGACTTCTATTCTCAAAAACAATCCACCCAGAGTTTCCAAAGGCCGCCAAAAATAATGACATTACCTGATGGTGTTTTTTTTTTTTTTTTTTTTCCTTTCCTTGTTGTAATTATAATTAAACTCCTTTCATTACCTTCAATTACATCCCAATGAATCTCTGTCGGGGCTCATTCAAAGTCAATTCAGCCCCTGATAATAGTGCACGACAGACTGTAGGGGGAGGAAGTGAGCAGGAGGAGGAAGAGGAAAAGAAAGGTGAGGAGAGGGAAAGGTAATTGGAAGAGAGCGCTCACCCCCTCCTTCCTCCGAAGGAGACGTGTTATCAGCAGCCGGTCTGCTTTGATGCACTCACTAAGTAATTACCACTCCACATTATGGTACTCGGCCTCTTTCATATTCAGCGGAGGCAAATCAAGAATGGCTGAATGATTACAGGAAAGCATTGTGAAAGAAGATTTCCATTTTTCTTTCTTGTCTACTTTCAAATATGTAGACTTTTACTGCAAAGACTTCATCATCTCTGGTAGACTGAGATCAGAGTCAGGCAGCTCTTTGGTGCAAATCATGATCAATGATAAATCCATGTTTGGATTTGGCCACATTTACAAGCTCAAAACACATTTAGCGACAGGATGTTTGCACAGCAAGAGATCAAAATAATTCATAGAAAAGTCATTAAAGAAGACTTCAAAGCTTCATGTTTCATTCCAGATGAGACTTTAAATGTTTTGTAAAGTTTAAAGGACAGTTGTTTCCTCTGAAGCTAGTCGTCCATCAGTTGTCAAGAGATGAACATCAATAAGCAATCATCCCTGTTATTTTTATACTTTGAATCATTTTATTTTATCTTCCTCGTCTAGACATGTAATCCCAACAGGCAGCCGTTCAAAGCACGCAATCTCTGTCTACTGCAGCTACTCTGTCTGGGTTTATAGAGCTCAGAAAATAAAGATTACTTAAACTAAAACACCAGATTTACACGAAAAAACAAATTTTTAAAGATCCCGTCCACTATCAGCGACGTTATGTCATCAAGTACATTTGGAAAAATAAAAGGCAATTACTAAATTTTGTTTGTATCAATAAACTGCAGTGTGCACATACGCCTGCATAGTGTGAGCCCAGCCAAAGCAGCTATACATGACAGGTCAATATGTCACTGCAGCACCTGAATGCACATTAGCGCCAGGCTTAAAAGCTCTCAGCTCAGTTTTTTTGTTAGTTCAATCATTTATCTGCATGTTATGCTAGATTTATGCTGGACTGAAACTTCTCATGCATATGTGACTGAGGTTAGTAACAGGCTAATGTTTGTGAGTTAGCTAACCTGTGTGAATACCTTAACTAAATTAAAAACTTGTTAGCTAACCTTGTGTTACGTAATCTGCAGTTTTCGATACACAGCCACAGCCGGGATCCAGAAAAATGAGATCGCAGCTTAAATGTGGATTTTATAACAGCAGAGATCGCTTCATTCATAATTCAATGCATTATTTTCTGATGTTCAAGTTCCTTGTTGAAGGTCTTTCTAACTAAGGGTTTGTTTATAGATGATAGCACAGTTAATAATCAGATGAGGTCCGTAAACGTTTCTTTTGAATACCAACATTAGCTAGCATCAGCCTTGTCCATCATCAT
Organism: Chaetodon trifasciatus; assembly: GCA_037975065.1. Taxonomy (NCBI): domain Eukaryota; kingdom Metazoa; phylum Chordata; class Actinopteri; order Chaetodontiformes; family Chaetodontidae; genus Chaetodon; species Chaetodon trifasciatus. Next base: position 2,905,473 of record JBBMOE010000031.1, on the reverse strand, counting down.
AAACAGCCTTTGGATGGAAATCAAAGACAGAGAGAAGCATAGAAGAACACAGGCTCATTTATTATTCTGAACAGAATATCTTCAAGGCCCGCTTCATTTGCAGCTTTGTTAATTTGCCATGCGGAGCATTTTGATTTGATTTGCTGTGAGCCCTGTAAAGTAAACTTATTATCAATAGATGAAATAGTAATGGACAGTAACAGATACCATTTGGAAACCAACAGCAAATAAAAGAATGTGCACATTTGAAAAATCAGTCAGTAATCTATGAAGTGTGTCCTGCTCACTGTAGGATCCAGTGGTTTTGGACCCATTAAAAGGGGCGAAAGGTCAGAATCTGATTCATTCACAGCCGATTTCAATGTTTCAATATTGAAATTATATTTCTACACAAACTGTCTTTAAACTTCTAGACTGAAGCAAATTTCAATCAAATGCTGCCTATAGTCCAGGACATCCCTCCAGATCACGGCAGCAGTTCAGCTAGCATGCAGTGAGACGTAGATCTGAGGCAACATCTGCATCTCCCACTCTGGTCCTCCAGAGACCTCCAGGTCTGTGGATGACCTGCTGCGTGTGGGATCAGAGTCAGTGTTTCAGATGGCAGATGGACGAGACTATGCCCCTTCGTATAATGTAACACTCCAAACTGAAAAAGAGAATAAAGAAAAAACATTAAATATTAATTCAAGGACTCTGGAGCAAATGAGAGAATGAAAGAGAGAAATGTGTTACTCTAAAATCTTAAGCGGTCCGATTGTATAAACTGCCTCCGAACTGAAGAGAACCCCTGGTTGAACTCGGCAGTTAACAAGGCCTCTCTGTGCTTCAAAAAAAGGTTTTGTTTGTGTAGGTCAATTCATTACTGCTGCAGAAACTGGGAAACTGTGATGCTGTTCGTTTCATCGAAGGTCACAAACTCAAACGTTCGATTTAACGTGAGATTACAGGAGCAAGTTCTCACTCAGTGAGATCCTCAGGAGCTCCGCTGAAGGACAGTTTAGTTTTTTTTTTTACCACCTCTGTCTTACTTTTTGTAGGTTTAGGTATCACTCCTCACAGTTCAAGATGTAGAACATGTACAGCGTCAATATTTGGCTCCGACTTCTTTACTCTCCCCAAGAATGCACTGAGATCAGCACAGCGGGGAGAGATGATGATAACTTGTCCCCTTGGGGAGCACAGAGTTGGATGCTGGAGGGGTGGTGGAGCTTTTGAAATGCCATATGAACAGCAGATGAGCAGTGGACTGACGGCTTTAAGTTCCCTAGCACACCCAAACGGGTGCTTTGAATATGTGTTGCAGTGGCAGGAGTGTGCCACGTGAGTGTAGCAGCACGATCAAGTGTGAGTGCACTAAGTTAGGAGCACTCATCTGACCAATTCAGTATATCCTTAGACCCTGTTTACACTTGGTTTTAAAACCCCACATTTTCACATGATGGAGTGAAAGAGGCAGGGCACATCAAAGTAAACTGAATGCTCACGAGGGAAGATTTATTTATGCATTAATCATTTCACAGGTGACCTATGCTCCGAGCCAAAACGTTCCAATAACGGCTGCTAAATCAGTCAGCTTGTTAGTACACTGTTTTAATTCAACTGTTTATCAGTCGTCCACCCTGCACCCCCTTCAATATCATTTCTCACAATGAAAAATGTAATTTCAAATTCTAGGTTTTCACCTTCATGGCACCTTGCTCATTCTGTACTCTGCACCTCCATCTTAAAGTGGTAAGAGAAATTAATAAGCTCTGGGGTCAAATTTGTGAACTCTGAGGGCAAATCATTTTTTTTTTAGCTCACCTCATTAATGTGTGGGGTTTGCCCGCTCTGAACATCACTGATGGAGTCAAGAACCTAAGTTTTTCTGATTATTGGGGTCATGACCTGCAAAAACTAAATCAAACAAAAACTTCTTGAAAAAGAAAAAGAAAAAAACAATCATGGAAACATCCATCCTGAAGGGAAACAGACGGGGAACCTTCAGAAACTGGAAAGTTTTAAAAAACATCACCAACAACGTCTCGCACTCTGTTTCTCTGCATCTGAGCACTGGGATTATTTTAACTGCACCTTTGACCTCAGTGTTCTTTCCTTCATGCTCTGATTTATACTCAGTTGTTACTGAAACAGCTCCGACCTTCCGCTGCTTCCACCAGAGAGACGGCTGATCACAGGGTCATGGCCAAACAGGGCTCAGAGATCAGCTGCCCTCTGCACGCTCGTTCCGGGAGATCTGACCCGCTCTTCCTCGGCTGTTTTGTAATGAGGGAAGTCTCTTTATGTTTTGATGTTTTCCTCCCAGCTGCTCAAAGGGAGCTGGTATTATGCCGCGTTTGTCTTGGCCCTGTGGACCCTCAGTAGCCTGGAGCTAACCTTGCATCAGACTTTTGGCTCCAGGGTCGCCTTGGATGATAGGAAGCCTCTGTTGAAATGTTTGCCCTTGGGAGGGTGCCTTTTCTCAGAACTGCCTGTGAGGACTTTTAATGCATTTCTATTTTTTTTATGTGCTGGACCATTTTTCAGTGAAGAGAGGCAGGAAAAATGGGGCAAAAACAGAGAATGACAACCTGCTGCAAAGATCGCAGGATCATTTTGAACCCAGGACTTTAAGTTGAGCCAATTGAGCCCTCTGAGAAAAGTGCCTTTTTTGCCCTCAACTGAGCCTCCCAGGAGCAATCCTCTCAGGCTGTATGTGCTCCTAACTGGGGTTTGGGAATTTATTTGTTACTAGTGCCAATATACTCCTCAAGTTAGTTACTGATACCAGAAAGTTTTTGTCAATTAGAGTAAAATAAAGTCTGAAATTGGCAAAATTGTCCTTTAAATCACAGACTGTACCGTTAAAGATAAAGCAGAAGGCAAGTCTGAGCAGGCGTTTGATTCCAGGTTTTGGTCTGTGCCTAAGAAACATTCAGTTTCTACACCCTGTCCTACTCCTAACAAGCTCTACCATATCGTAGTTTACTGCTGGCACAGGTCAGGATAGTGGTCACAGTCCAGATTAGAATCTAGAAGGCAGCATCACTGGCTGCCTGAGGGGAACATCTACCTGGGAGCCTCAGCACAGGGTATTACACTCCCTCACCACTGTGACATGTGGGATACAGTTAATTTGATAGCAAATGTCACTTCCTGAGCTGGATTTCATGTACTGAGGGATACAAGAATGACTTCTGCCTTCATTACTGGCTTTAAGAAAGACAGTGGTGACACAGCAAAATGTAATCGTCGCACTAAAATAGCGTCCTGCTGGGAGGACACGAATGAGGTTTCTGCTTCAGCTAATGCTGAGATGTCAAACACATTTTAGAACAACCATGAAACATTAAACCCTCTTTTAAAACCTTTTAAACCAATCACAGCATTCCTCATGAGAAACTTCTGTTTACAGCAGGCTTAATCTGCAGAAATCAGCTTTTTTTTCGACATGGTTTGGCTTCTTTTCTCACCAACTAACCAGTCCTGGTGATTTCTCATCAAACGGTGCAGCATCAGTGGCAAAGATTATAGTCTGCTACGACTCTGAACATCAATAATTGAACTATAGAAGATTCAAGAAAATTGTATTTTATTCTTCATTTATTTCTTGCATTTTAGTGTCCATTATATAAAACAGAAACCCAACTAAATACAAATATTGCTATAAAATTATCTTGTAATTATTGGGATGGCTTGATCTGTATGCCTTCTCACTGTGAGCTGTTTAAAAAAATGATAACAGCTCTAGGAAGCCCTGTAAAACATCTCTCTAATATTTGATATTCAGTGCTAAGAAAGGTTTCTTATGACTTGGGGATCCATAACAAGTTTTGAGTGGCAGCTCTGGGGCTGCAAGTTTCAAACTTCAGTCACTGCAGAGACATATTTTTAGAACTTTATGCAATAAAACCCTCTCCTGTGCCTAGACTGATCAAAGTTTTTTTCATGATTTACCTTTGCATTAGTCCTATTTTTAACGCTGCTAACTGACATTATTATGTGGAGTCTATGGCAACAGTCCGTTATCAGGTTCATATCACAGAAAGCAGTAACAAGGCGTCTTAACTGTTTTAGTGCAACGCAAAATGAAACATATCGGTCTGTGGTAAACCTTGACTAACAGTTCAGCACAAGAAACTACCTGGGTGATCTTCATCTTTATGTTCCATCAACCCTCTCTCAGGCTCAGTCATATATCCAACCCGACAGTTTCAGTCTCAGACTTTTATTTCCAGCTCTCCTTCCTTCAGAGTGGACACCGTTAAGCCGTAATAAGACTATAAAAGAAGCCTCGGAGTAACTGCGTTGGGGGACGTCACGGCGGAGAATTTATTCAAGGCGAGACACAGGCAGCCTACATTTCATGGTTTTATCTGGAGTGAATGGGAAATGTCCCCGGTGTGCGAGCGACCATTGGATTCCTGTCAGCTGACCACGTTAAGGAGATGATGAAGAATCCATTAAACTCCAGTGACTGCTGCGACTACTGACCTGTGTGTTTGTGTGTGTGTGTGTGTGTGTTTGCGTGTTTGCGTGTGATGCCGCTGCTCATCTCATTAGGTTTAAAGCAGACCAATAAAATGAGTGGCAAACTAAGGGGACACTCGTAAAATGCAGTCTCAATGTATGGTGAAGGGTGTTTACTTTGTTTAGTCTGAATGTCAGCGGCAACATTTAAGAAATAAGCTGCAAGAATAAAACCAACTGGTTGTGGTGTCCTTCAGTGTGTTGCATGCAAATCCCCTGATTACGGAAGATGTGCTATGGCTGCATCATTGTTGGGTATTCATTCTTGACTTTGGTGGCATACAGTATGTTGAAAAACATGCACCTGTCTTTAGAGGCTTGGAAAGAAAAGTCCCTCCTTCATGTATGTTTGTCGCAGGTTTCGTGCAGGTATGTGTGTTTGTGCCACCTGGCTGGCTTCAGGGTTCGAGGACGTCTTCCGTAGCCTTGTTTCATGGCTGACATAAATCCGGGCGCCAGCGGTCACAGAGCCAGATTAGATTGTAAGCGTGGTGGAGGGAAGGGGCTCTTCTCCCCTCTGCTCCGGGCGCCTGCAGCTGGCACCGTCCGTGACAAACAAGGCGCAGTCGAGAGCCTTGGCAAAGCCGTTTGCGAGGATCGCGGCTGGCATTGTTTGTATTCCAAAGGCAGTTATATGTCAGTGACAGGCAGTCTGCATCCTATAGGCAGCGGAGGAGTGTAATGTGTTCTCTGTTTTTATCCCCCCCAACACGTAATGGGCCATCTGTGTGAGAGAGGAGGCGAGTGCAGTTAGTGCTAATGCAGTCATAACATCTAGCATGGAAGCATAACCGACAGCCATGATGCCATTCTTTCACCACTGCTGGCTGAATATACTCTAAGGTGACTTTCACACTCTGCTAAGATCTGTTCATGCAGTAAAGAGGAACAGGAAGGTGGGAAATAACAGGGTTCTTGTTAAATCAATTCTAAGTTTTGTGCTGTTGAATGGCACAGTATTGCCTTATGTCATAATTCTGTTATTCTGTCTTTGCTTTATGCAGACAGGTGACAGATGAAAGGAAGAACCTTTCACAAGGTTCTTGTCTGGTTATGAGGTTTTGGGTCTGAAAGGAAATAACTAGAGATCATTCAGACTTGGAGCTATTACACAACACAGCTGTTGCACAGCTAACACCTGCACAGTTGGTTCATTGTGATGAATAAACAGCCTGAACCAACGATCCAGAGATCAAATTTGCACAAAAAGGCGAAGAAAAGAGGCAAAAATTCACTTCGTGTTCAGTCTGAGCACACCTTTAGCCTCCACCTCCACCTGCACTGGGCATTGCCATGTCAAGTGACACACACTAGTTCATATCATACACACACAATTATAGAAAATGGGTGTGAAAACAGCGAATACATTTTTTGGAGTGAGTACCCCAAAATATTTCTACGTATGATCAGAATTTTATGCACTTGGATGACAAAATGTAAAAAGTCAAGAAAAGCAATAACATTAAATTATTATTATATTATTACTCTGTCATTCATGTGTGAGGTGAGGCAGCAGGAAGTCATGAACATGCGGGCTTTCCACCAGCTTGACCAGAGGAGGACTCAGATGTGTTTTATGGGTCCAAAACTGTAGAAGACTTTTTCAGGATATGAGCCCAGTGAGAAACTTTCGTGTGAAAACCTTTTTTTTATGAATACAACTCTCATTTTCCTCCTGCCACTTGTTTAAGTTTAGTAATGAGGATAGGGGCGGGGCGTGCCGACAGGCAAGCCAGGCAGTTGCTTGGAGCCCCCGACAACAAGGGGGGCCCCGGTCACTTATTTACAACAACGATTATTGATAGGCCTGGGCTTTGAGGCACCTCTGTTGGTCCCTGGACCTCACTTTGAGAACCACTAATCTATTTTTTCAGTATTCATCTCAAATGTCCCAGAAATTGTGCATTTATGTGTGCAAAAACCAAATTTTTGCAGCATGCACGGGGTGGGGTGGGGGCCCCAGGGATAACTTGCTTGGAGCCCCAAGAGACCCTAGCAATGCCACTGTATGAGGAGTGAGATTCGGGTTAGGGAAAGAATATCAGTCTTAGCCAATCAGAGGCAGAGTAGGGTTGCAACGTCACACGATCAATGGAGCATCCATCAGTGAGAGGCACCTCATTGCAGCTTCTTACTGAAGGTGGAATTTGCCTTTTTCAGACTCTCTTCTCTAAAACACCTGAGAGGTTTGCACTCAAACCTGCCAGTTTACCAACATCCCTGACACCCTTTGCCCTTTTTACTCCATGTTTTTGTCTTCTCTGGTCAAGCAGAGGCTTTCAGAGGAGAATTCTGCCGTCTTAGATCTCAAATCCTATCAATCATGACCTTGACGTTGAGAAACTGTGATTGAGGCCTTCACATTTCCTTCCTTCACCTCCTCTTGTTTCACTTTGACTTACAGGCTACAGAGACGCTAATTAATGCGCACGCAGGAAAGCAAACACGACAAACACGAGTCGTCCCACCCTGTCCTAATTGTCAGGACAGATCTTTTTTTGTTGTCGTGTAAATACTCTGCAGCTTGTCATTTGCCCGAGCGCTGCCCTCATTTGTGTTTGTGTCTGCCATATGGCTCCCTCATTATCATCATAACAGGCTCTGATTGAATGGGAGGAATGAACAGTGAGGATTTTACCATCAACAAAAAAAATCAGGCCAGACGCAAGTTTTGAGAGACGCTAGGTTTTGTCTGTTTGTGTCTTTTTTGTTTGTCCCTGCATCCAATAAGCCACGTCAAGGTATTGTATACTATACTGTATTCACTCATTCATTACCATGACTTTTAAGTCATGGTTTTAGAAAATTAAGGATTTCATGAACCAGTTAAGCCTTGAGTCCTGGATTCATAATTTGCTCTGTGTGCAGAGGTTTCAGGCTGAAGTCAAAACCCCCAGGAAAAGCACTGGGCTGTGATACAACTTCGTAGTAGACACATTCAGAGTTGCAGGTCATGTAAGGCCTCACGCTTGCTCAAAAATACTTTTATCCCCCCGACACACAGTCACTGCAAAAAGAACGGCCGTATAATGATGAATACATTTAACTGTGCATCACGCACAGCCCGAAGTGACTCTTGGTATTAGCAGACTTTGAGTCACTGGGTCTTAAAGAGCTATGTCATAAAAGCAGCCAATCAGTGTCCACAAACATTGGGAATGAATTCCCCACAAAGTGAAAGCACATCTCTTCATTAGTGGACAACGTTAAGAAGCCTTTATATTTATGGCTGCATGATTAAAAACGGGACCAAAGTCAAACAATAGTGCACACACACACGCAAGTTAATTAACTACAAGTTTCAATCACACATATGAGAATTATCACAGCTCAATATATATGTCTGTGTATATGTATACACTATATAAACCAATACTAGTAAATGAACTTCCAGGAAAAAGATAAGATGATAAAAAAAGACATACTGCATCTTGAAGACAAAGAAAAGAATGAATTAATAAAAATTTAAAGTAGATAATAAAATAGCAAAAGTGGATGGAAGAGGTCAAATCAACACCTAATTGACACATGTAAGCTTGCAACTTTTTTAATTAACAATTAACTGCTTCAACAATTAATCAATTGATTGAGAAAATAAATAAATTGATAACAAAACTACCGATTAGCCCCCGGCCCCTGATTCTAACCAGTACGTCCCCTGTGTCCATCGGCGTCCGGCTCAGAAAGCATCAGGCTGATCAGGTTGATCTGCTTGTTCTCAGCCTTCTGCTGCAGTGACAGACGCTCTGGTAGCCGAGGATGATGTTATCTCACATCGTGACACTAAACACACAAACACACACACTCTCACGCTCCCAGCTTCTCGTCCCTGCCGGTCTCTGTTCATCTCCTCTTCCACAGGGTAAAGCTAATGAAATGGAATGAATGGAACAAACAATACGCTGATTGTATGATGTGATTTTTATAGGTGGCAGATTGCAATGAGATATCTCATCAGTGAACTTCATGGCAGTCTGGCCAGTATATTTTTTATAATGTGTCTCTAATGATTATATTGATTGTTTTTATATAGGAGTTCATTGAGTAAAGCAGCAATGAATGTAAGCTGGTAACAAATATTGTCTACATATCCAGTGCCTTGACCAATCTGATAACCAGCTGATAGCAGCTTATTGCACATAGTTTGTCCACCAGAGAGCACTGACAGGTTACTCAGTGTGTTTCTTGGTCACAATTTCCCTTAATAATCTTATAAGATATTAGACCATCTTACCACTGACACGCACAAAATTATTATGTGCAAGTCAGAAGTTCTTTGTATCCAGACAAATATGCTTTTCCTGCATATTTTAAGTAATATTTCCCCTATTTTATTGCCTTTTTCTTGTTTTTGAGAGGTGAGTTTTTGCTGTGTTTGCCATAAATGACTTTCAGCTCATCTATATTGTTCTCTAATCTTTTTAAACTCCCAAATATCCAGACTGTAACTCCATATATCAGAAAATATGATCATCCAAAATGGATCTCACCTTTTCAAGCTCCTCATTAAGGGAAAAAAAAGCATTTTTGACTGAAGTTGGGTTCTCTTTTGAGGCAGGATTTTAATCGTCTGTTAGCCCTGCAGGCTCCTCGTCGCCCCCTCTTGTTAAATGTGTCTGGTGGCTCGTTTTGCTCTGTTCTGCCCAGATACTCCTCCAGCTCTCTTTGACCTGCTGTAATGAGACGGAGGAGAGCTAAATATATTTCATGATAATGTGCAATCTCACTGTCCTGTTGCGAGACCAAAGCCTGAGGCCCCCATGCTCCGTCCAGCCCCTGACCCTCATCAGCTGTACCTCAAGTCCAACATGCACCTTCATCCTCCTCCTGTCTCTCCTCCTCGCTGGGTTTAATCACCAGAGTTATTAAAAAGAAATTACTACACAGACAAAAAGAAAAAAAGAGGAGGCAATGTGAGGTGGAAACACATGCAGAAAGGAAGGTAAAAGGAGATAGAGAAGGAGGAAGAGGCTGATGTGTGATGACTGTGAGGGTCTGAAAAGAGAAATGAAAGATGAATTTGAGCTTCAGGAGAGCTTTGTGACAGTGGAAGAAGCGAAGGAAAGATCAGAGATGGAGTGGCGGAAAGAGTCGAAAGTCGAGGGCGTGAAGTGAGGGTGGAACTGCCAGAGGAGCGAAAGATCGACAACGGGACCTGAAGCTACTTACTTTCAGTTGCTCTTGTGATTTCCTCAGATACAAATTTATGTAATTTTGTTGGTAAATGGATGGAGAGGCACCGCTGCCAGATGGATGGCGCCAATTTCCCTGCCCTGGGCCACCTGCAGCACTTTCAGCAGCGGCTTGCAGGAGGTTTGTTATTTCAGAGGACGAGGTGAAATTTTGCTCTTGAATCTGGCTTGCAGCTAATAGCAGTCATTGCATTTAATGAAGGGTGGCAAACAATGGAAATAAGTGTTTCAAATATTCCTCAATTACCACAATTGCTCGTATTCTCCTATTGTGTCACAAAGTGTCTGCAGAAAACAGATATCATTAATGAAAGGAGAAGAAGCTCCATTTGTAAAGTAACACACTGAAGTTCAGAGTTCCTCCTTTGACTGTTTTTACACTTTGTACAGCACACTACCATTCAATACATGCTCTGCTTCCCTTAGTTAATTCATGAAAGGGCAGAAACTAACAGTTTTTGTCATTGTTAGTTTAAGATGAGTCAGTGTTAGTACACAGCTCCAGCTTGAAGCTAACAAAGTGACTAGGAACGCTCTGGTGCTGTTGCCCTGTTGGCCAATATCATATCAATAGTTTCATTGGCTGGTCACATGGTTGCTGCCTCTGGTTGGCAGATTACACTCCATTTAAATGGTTTTCTTGGCCCTCACTATTACATGTGAAGCGGTGCACTGGCAAACTGCAATGGAGCGGACCCATTGCTTTGTGAAGAAGGAAAGGTAATAAAAATGTAATAATAATCCATTTTATTTGTATAGCGCCTTTCATAGAGGAATTGCAGCTCCAAGTGCTTTACAAGAAATAAATCACGTGCACCAAGTGAGTGCTTCGCATAGAAAAGACAGGATGGGCATAGAAACAGATAAAAAAATGAATCTAGAATGAGATGGAGGAAAAAACCACCTTATAGTGATAATGAGGATGAAAGTAAAAGTAAAGACATGCATAAAACCACTGAATAAAATATAGTTAAAAATACATTACATAGAAGGCATAAATCAAGTAAAGTACAACAGTGCAGCAGTGCATAAGCACAAGGCAAAGCATAAAAGTTTCAGACCTGTATCAGGGAGTCATCGCTGGTTAAAGGCTAAGGTGAAGAGATAACTTTTTATCTATCTGCAGGTAGTGTGTTCCAGAGCTTTGAGGCGTAATGGACAAAGACTGCATCCCCAGTTTTCTGTCGACTGTTGCTGGAAACCTCCATTAGACCAGCAGCAGATGATTTTTGAAGGCAAATAATAAACGATGGAGTTAGTGATGTAGCTCGGCCCTCGTCCATTAAGGCCTTTGTATATGAGGAGAAAAGGAGCGACTTACCCCACCGTTTGTCTGCTGTTGCTTTCTCCATAAAAGTCAGGAAATAGAAAAATAGACCTTGACCCACAGTCAACAAATCCCAAAATATTCAATTTACACTTTACGCATAGTTTATACAACATTTTCACATTTGAGAAGCTGGAACTAAAGATTTTTTTTACATTTACAGTCCACTAATCAACGAATCATTTAAACAGAAACTATTACAAATCCACATGGAAGCCTTATTTTTGGATCATAATTCAATGCACCATATAATGTATCAGCTGCAGCTTGTGTTTTTGTGATTACTGAGTTACAAACTGGCTCAGTGCAATTTACCATTTAGCCAACAATCCTGTTAATTATAGACATGCAGCCTGACATTTGCAGTTTGCGTGCAGTCTTTCATCTTGTTAACTTTGAATGGCGTCTGAATTGCTCTGAGATGTGCAGACGCAATCTTAATTCCAGTGGCGTGTTTTGGTCCTGGAAGAGAAGTCCGGCTTTCAAGAGAAGTGACGCATCATGATGTATGGCACAAAGTCGCCATTAATCAGGCAGGTTTTTCAAAATAACACCAGTGAGTCTCAGTGAGCGTTTGAGTGGCGTTTCCTTTCATATACATTTGATTTTGCTAAGCAGTCTACAGTCACTGACACATGAGGAAGAGCTGTTACGTGAAATGACTGCTGAGGTTGAATTTTACTGCATCGTATCATGTTCTGACAGTCGAAGTGCTGGGAGTTACAGTAACAGCAGCGAGATCACATTCAGAGGGGAGTTTGTAAAGCAAAGTTCTGCCTGTGGGCAGATATGTGTGTATACACTGCGTGTGTGTGTCGGGAGGGAGGGCTGACAGCTCTTGTGAAGAGGCTTTTAAGGTGGCGGTTAGTTGTGGTCTTAATGGCCCAGTATGGTCTCCCAGAGGAAAGTTTTTGGAACAGATGGTTGGTTGGGTTATAGACCTAATAGAAAAATACATCAGAGGCGCCACGGCGGTTTAAACTGCCGCCGTCACCTCCTCCAGCAGCTCGGCAGCCACATCACCTGACTGGCTGAGAGAGACTCCAGCTGTCTGTGCTGAAACAACCAGCAGTCAGCTACACGACATCAATATGACCACAGAGTGTGAATATTCCAGATTACTGTGTGTGTAACATGTTAAATCACAGAAGCATACTGTTCAATGAATATGTTTCACACAATACTCCAACAATTTAATATAGAAGAAGAGGACAGAACAAGTATCCAAATCAATTTTCGGCATATTTAATCGTAAACACAAAGAGCAAAGAGTTGCATTAGTTCTGCTGACGCAGCACGAATGTCATATTCTTATTTCTTCATTTTTTTTAGATTGTAGTGCTAAGATTTTCCTTCTGCTTCAGGCTGCGTGCTCAGACACAAATGAACTACCTACGGTGGCCTACGGGGGACAGTCGTTACATTGATCAATGAAGAATCTAAACCTGGCGATATGCAAACATCCTTCCACAGCCATGTATGCCCCAAGACCTTGTCAGCAATGAACTACTCGATCTAAGGGTCTAATCTGTACAGCAGTAGTACACGGCAGTATTTCAGTCTTTATAGTACTACGTCACTGTGGTATTTCAACCATGGCAGTAGCTCACTGTAAGTACATGTGTACAAGTGGGAGAGGTTAAACTTGTGTAAAACATCGGAGCCCTGTGGGCTCCCCCACGGCTCTGTAATATCTCTGCAAGGCTTTATAATACCCCGTTTTCTCCATAATACCCATAATTCCCTGCCACCAATAGCACTGGTCTGTATAAACAAAATAACTTCTCTGTGGCAGATGGCCTGAAATTTAAGTATGAATTCCATCGTATGGGGTTTATAAAGACTGTTAATCTTTCTTCTCCAATTTTACTGTGTTTTATTTACTCTCCTCACTCGGGGCATTTTTCTTTATCCACCACATTTCTCTCCCCGCCCACGTTTTCCTCTCCTCCTCCTCCTCCTCCTCACCCCAGTTTTCTCTCTCTCTGATACTGATGTTCCTTATCAGTACCACTCGTCTGTCGACATGAAATACCATTAAGTGAATCTTCATGAGGCCTCCGAATGTCACTGATTTATCCCGCCGCATGCTTCATAAGTTCCTGATTGATCTCAGCCGTGGATGGCAAGAAAAACTGAGGGGGGACAAGAGAATGCAGAGGGAGGGAAGGAATCTGAGAGGGAAAAATGAGGCAGAGGACCGGAGGAAGGGAAGGGAGAGAGGGAGGAAGGCTGGACCAAAGATGAGGGAGGAACCAGAGGAAAGGAATGAAAGAATATACGGAGGGAGGTAGAACACGAGAGAAGCAAAGCTGAGGGAAGGAAAGAGGGAATGAAAAGAGGAAGGAGTGAAATAAGGAAGAAGAAGGAATTGAGGGAAAGGAAAGGTGCATCTAAAGACGAAGGGAGGAAGGAAAGGAGCACAAGGAGTAAATACGAAAAATGAATGAGTAAGTAAAAAAGGGTAAGGGTAAGGAAGGATGGTGAGGAAGGATGGAGTGAAGTGAAGGAGATGGGGAAGAAAGAGAGCACCAAAGAAGGTTAGGAGGGGAGGAGGAAGAAGAGACAGAGAGTAAGAGGGTACGATGCCCACTGAGGTCACATTTTGGAAACCTTCTGATGAAATAATTTCAAAGGAGGAGGCGTAATATTTTGGCTGGAGGAGGTCGAAATAAAACCTCGGGATGGGTTTTATCGATCCCTCGTGAAGTGTTTGTACATGTTTACGAGGCAAATAAAGAGAGAGAGAGAGAGGAAGCTGATGAGAGGAAGGATGGAGAACAGAGTGAACGGAGCGGTGAGGAGCGAGCGTGGAGGCGGCCAACGGTGTGTAAATGCAGGTGGGCCATATCGATCCGAGTCTGCAGGCTCCTCATCGACTGAGCAGCAGATGAGGACTGATTACACCGCAGTTAAGAAGCACATGAAAGGAAACGCGAGTAACGGTCAGACAGGTTCCTTCCTCCCCCTCTGTGACCATTAATGGCTTTGAAAATAACCTCATGAATGCAGCCGTCGAACCGACGCGTGACCTGCGAGGCCGTCGAATCGAACAGGTGCGCAAAGTCACGGATGAGAAAGTTCAAAATCGCTTTCACTCTGATGAATACACATTAGCGTGGAAACATTCGTGTGTTCGCACAGTTAAAGGCTGTGAATCAATCGGCGTGCTCCAGTCTCTTTTGTCCTCTGGAAGTTTGCTGTTCTCGAGCTGAAAGTGCCTGATTCAGTGAACCAGAACCCTGTTTCAACTGGATGAAAATCACTTGATATAGTTACTCTTGCCATTGCATGTGTCTGAATAAACCCCCAGCATCGATTTTCTACATACATTTAGCCAACATGTCTGAATCTTTGTGAGTAAGATGGGAAATCCATCTTTGTTTTCCCATCCAGATGCAAACCCCTAGTGGGGAATGCTGTAGATAATGTAGATAGTCTAGATGGTGTAGATGGTATAGATGGTGTAGATGGTGTAGATGGTTCTTGATGGATCTAGCAGTGTCTCAAACTGTCTTTCTATTGGTGGAAGTGCTGTGACCTTTACAGCCGTTCTGGTGAGGACAGGCTGATTGTGGCATATGTCAACCTCTACAATAAAGCTGTACTCCCCACCAGTCGGTCAGGACTCAAGAAACCTTTCAGACAAGATGTAAAACTTCCTCAAGAATCATCATCCAGGTGATGGGATGTGGAATAGTTCTGAGAATTTTCACACTTTTCCAGGTAGCTTCTGGCTTTTGTTTCATTTCAAAGTGAAACATAAACTAAAAATGGAAAACTAAAGGTGACTAAATGTTCAGTGTGGATGATGTAATTATCCAAATCTTTGAGTTGATTTCCATCAACCAGTGGCTTCCTACAAGGAAGCCAAAGAATCTAATCTTCAGTTTGCTTTGGGAAATGGTCAGCAGCGATGTAAAGCATATGCCTGTAATAGTTAATGGGTTATATCATTAAAGTATCATACTTCATTATAACATGAGGTGGAAACTGTACCTCTGAGATCTGTGCATACGTTTCAATGCACTATTTCAATGTCAAACTACAGCCTTCCTTCCTTCCTTCATTTTTTTTTTGTGCCTGGAGCACAGGATTCCAACTTACAGTTTTATTCAATTGGATGAACTCACTGATGCATGAACAGTGATGTAAAAGTTCAACTCCGCACAAACATGCCTACAAAGTCTTGTTTCTTTCCATTTATCATAACCTCATTTGAATGTGCCTGCTTGTGTCTATTTTTGAAATATTAGTCATTATGAAATGTTTTGCACATGCGTGAGCCTGATGCCCACGTTCAGCCTTAAACAGATGTTGATGCATGCTGCTGTTTGGACATCAGTGCCAGATCAGGAAATTCCTCAGCCTTGTCTTGATTTAACAGAAGCAAATCAGACACTGTATCGTAATGCACAGACATTACTTACTACCCTGAGAAATAATTCATGTTTGACTGATCATATGAATACTTAATGCACACGAGCTGATGTGTCTTAATTGCTGTACGGCGTATGATTTGGCCGACTGCATGCAAAACTCTTGAGGAGAATAAAAATAATTACACATGTAGAAAATGAGGTGTTGAGTGAATATTGATGCGGACAGATCTAGACAATAGTATTCATACTCAATGAAGAAACACCATATGGTCAATAGTATGTGGACAGATCACATGTCCACAAAATGCGATAGTTCAACATATAATCTCAAATCCATGGGCATTAATCTGCAGCCAACAGTCTCAGATTTCTGAACCTGGCTGCACGGACTTGCTCCCATTCAGCCACAAGAGCATTAGTGAAGACTGATGCTCGGTGATGAAGGTCTGGCTCACACTCTGTTCTAGTTCATCCCAAAGGTGTTGGCTGGGGTCGAGGTCAGGGCTCTGTGCAGACCCGTCAAGTCCATCCACTCCAGACCAGAAAAAACATTTCCCTACAGACCTGACCCTGTTCATGAGAGCATTTTCATGTTGAAATAGGATGAAGGCACACTATTGTATTATATGTCATTCTAATCTGTAACAATAAAACCATGAAACACAGGCTCAAAACACAAATGAATGAGGTGTCCGCATACTTTTGGCCATATAGTTTATGGCCTCTTAATACATTCAGTCAATACGTTATAACACCCTTATTCTGCTTCTGCCCATTGTAGTGCAGCAGGACAGATGAAACAGACTCATCAAATGTGCTTGCTGTGAGCATTCACAAACTATGTCATGTATATGTTATTTTCAATATGCACAATGTGCAAATGAATGAACTCAAATGAGCTTAAAACACTCACAGAGGCACACACACACACACACACACCCTGCCATGCTAATCAGCTTGACCCAACACTCTTCAAGTCGACGTCCCCGGCAGGCCTATTTGCAGAGGAATATCAAACGTCCTGCTCACTATCATTCTTTCCAATTAGAGGCTCAGGACTTCATTACTTCTGCCCCGCCGGCTGCAAGCTTCAAACACTTACAGACGGACAGACAGACAGACAGACAGGCAGGCAGGCAGGCAGGCGGGCGGCCATCAAGGTTCAGGCTCTTAACTTATCTTCTACAATCTTTGTTGAAGACTGAAGGACATTAACCACTGTGTGCTCAGCAGTGTCCAGCTGTCTCCCTGCTGCTGTCTTTGCACAGCATGCCGTCATGTTACTTTTAAATAGCTGTGCATCAGTTGTCTCGTTTTGTTTGTTTGTCCTGTGAGACTAGGCATGATTTTTGTTACCCTGTCTGCAATATCACAGACATTACTGCCACAAAGACCTGAGAGTGACGGTAAAATGACACGTGTGCAGAGGATCACAGTCAGTTAAAGAAGACTCACAGTCTACTCCACAGCCACGTTAGCAGCTCTGTGAGACTGCACTTAAGCCCAAAGGTTCTTTGAGTTAAGTATTAACATGTGTGCTAACATGCTCAGGAGCAATGTTAACATGCTGATTTTTAACAGGTACAATGTTATTGTGTTCCCCATCTTTGTGTTAGCATGCTAACGTACTAAATCCAAATTAGCGCTGAGGCTAATGGGAATGTCATTAGTTTTTCAGGTATTGAACAAATTGCAGTTTTGACCTAATGATGCAGCTAAATGAAAAGTTATTTCAAGTCCTCCTCTGGGCACCATGAATTTGATTGCAATCCATCCCGCAGTTGAGATATTTCTGTCTGGACTGAAGTAATGATCCGATCGACCGACACGCTGACATTGCCACCCCTAAAGCCATGCCACTACCATGTTCATATGAGTGGTGTTAGGTTGCTGAATGACTTATCGTAGATTTACACCGGAGTGTACAAGGCCTCAGTGTCTGACGTCCAAAATTAAAAAAGTAATTCACTTTTTCCCTTTTGATTCGAGGCTTATTTGGAAAGGTGTTGGGTCTGTGACACATGGGAGAAAAATCTAAATCAGGACACATTTTGCCACAGCGTGAAGAAGATTATTCGAGCTCGTACATCCGTCTGTTCCTCCCTTTCCCGTCATTCTTTCCTGTGTTCATGATGATGGGGGGCCGACGGTGAGAGATGCTCAGACGATCTCCTCATGCAGTCACTTTAATCATCTTTGTCCCTGGGTGCTGACTGATTACCACTGCTCAGCTCATATTTCTGAAGTGCGGTGATGGTGATGATGATGACGGCGTGTGTGTGCAGAGACAGAGATCATAACTGGAATGAAATAATGAAACGTTTTGGCTGACTTGGTAAGCTACCTCCTTTAGCTTTACCTCCTAAAAACACATTTTACCATTGAAGGTTATTCATTGACGCACATTTTGAATGTCGTACATTAATGTGTCAACTTTTAGGGCTGTTTTGTTTCGATCTATGTGAAACACGAGCAAAGTCAGAATGTCTGCAAGACGGAAGACAGCAAGAGAGACTTAATGTGTGGCACTGAGAGAGAGGAGTCCTGCACTGATCTGGGGTCACCTAGAATCGGATAATTCAGCCCTTTCGGCGCCGCGTCACATGCCAGCCTGTGGCGCGCCCGGCTAATGATGGCCTGCGTTCCACTGCAAGCTGTCTGCTATCAAAATGAGTTTTACCTCACATCTCCACCAAATTTATGATTTGAACTCTTAATCAAAATCAGAAACGGCCCTCTGATCTTCTAAACTGCTGGCGGTGCCCCTGAAAATGTACACACACTGTTGTTTTTGTCTTATTCTATACTGGATGACAGCTCGTCACCCGGTGCAGGCTGGGATGGATGTTGCAGCTGTCACCGTAGATGGCTGCTCTGTATCTGCTGTCGCCGATGCCGCCCCGGCATTGTTAAAATGTCTCTCGCCTTCTCGACGATCACTGTCGGGCTCGCCTGTCACTCCGATGGCAGCGTCTCTCTGCTCTGTCAGCATATTTGCAGAAAAAAAGAAAAAGCAGAAGTTGGGGAGTGATATGACCCCAGGTAAATGATTTATATTCACCTGCAGTGTAGGAGAAAGTGACGGCGGGGTTGTCACGTCTTTCCTAGCGGGCTGTAGTCCGCTGGCTGCATATTGTATGTGACGAGGCGAACTTGAGTAGAGCAAGAGAGATCCATCCGTCGCCAGGCTGCCATAGTTAGCTTCCCCTTCTCCTCCCTTTCTTTTTTCCTGGCCTGCTCTCGCACTTTTTCTCTCTTTTTTTTCTCCCATTCCTCCGTCTCCTCCTTAGTTTTGCTCCTTCTTTCTTCTATATTCAGTATTTACTTTGATCTCTATTCTCTTTCTATACTTTCTCTAATCCTGCATATGCTATTTGACAGCCTAAACTTACTGTCGAGGTGGACAATCGCCCCCCTCAATAAAAGCTGCTGATTTCCTTTCCATTCAGAGGAGAAAGGGCAAAGCTTCTCAGCAGGGAGTGCTGGCTATTTATTAGAAAGGGCTGCTGGCTACACCTCCAGTCTGACTGAAATATTAAAAAGAAGGAATATTATATACTTTCCAGCAGAGAAAATGAGACTGCGCAAATGAAGGAATGGGAGAGACACATAATAGAGGGCAGAGAAAGAGAAATATAAAATGGGTGAATATTGAACTTCTTGGTCCTGCTCAGTTCTGGGTGGCAGGTCTCTCTGACTTCAGGATGTTATATACTGGCCTCCAGGAGTTTCTGCAAGAGAACTCCATGTTCCTTTGTTGAAACGATAATGTAGCTCCATATCAGTTTGATTTAAGCCACGCTAGCAGCTTATGGGACCGTGAGGTCGGTTTTTCAGCCTCTTCGGTCTTCTGTCTAGACTAGAGTGAACTCGACAAATATTGCTTGAATGCCATGAAATAATTTTGATGAACCCCAGATATTTCATTTAGCATAGCCAGCAGGTGAAAACTTGTCCATGTATGCTTACTCTGTTAGCGCACTAATATTGACGTCCAAAATGTTAGCACATTAACGGGAAAGTTAGCTAAATTTTAACATACTGCACATTGTAGTTTTTGTAAGCTAACGTGTTAAATGCTAAACGTCTCAAATCCAAAACGATAAAATATGTACAGAAGATAAATTCTTTACATTTAAGGCAGCAATGTGGTATTTCCTCTTGGCATAATACTTTAAAGCTGTGTCTTTAATTTTTACCCATCAATTTTTTGTTTTTTTTTGTCTGTTTGTCTGAACTTTACAGTCTAACAAGGCCGCTAGTGTGGCTACAGACTTTCACCTAACTTGAAACAGCTGTCCGCTCATCTTCATGTGCCCTCATTTCACTTTTTGCTTAAAGGCTGGAGGACCAATTTCCAGTCAAAATACAATCCAGACAATATGTAATTTGTCAAGATAAGATGCGATACGACTTCATCCCAGAGGGGGATTCACTAAACACTTCAGACTTTTCATTTTTCATGCAAAAACCAACCAAGCATTCTTAATATGTTTGAAAATACAAGCTTGTCATTTTGTGGCTGTGTTTCTATTTCTGTGGATTCCCTGTCACATTCATGATGTGACCTCATGTAAAGCATCACTGCAGCACACTTCCATAACAGATTTTCCATCCATTTTACACAATTAGGGATTAAATTTGGTATCAAACAAGAGCATTTCTCAATGGACTTCATTCAGGAAGGAATCCAGTGCCAAAGGTGGAAATGTACCAACAATGAAAATACTGTTTTATTGCTAAGGTAATAACTGAGCACAGTAAACCTGCCTCGATTTTTATGTACACGAATACAGACAACAATCTCGTTCTCTCGGTGATCTTCAAGTCAGTGTGGGAAATCTAGGCAATCACCAGTTACCGTAGAGGTGGTTGAGGCTGATTGAGGGAAAGTGGGTACACCATGATAGTAAATTACACTTCATCACAAAATGACTACGGAACACACTGAACAACATAAAGCGGTTTTATCTAACAGCCTCAGAGTGGAGATTTTCTCTGACAGGATGAGAGCAGGTTTCATGCAGTTAGACGTCCAGACAGCGGCCATTATTTCACGGTTAGACATCGGAACAGCATCCCTGATTCGTCGAGCTTCTGCCCGCAGTATTTTCACCCAGCTGTCCGCTTTGACTGAAGACTTACAGGTCCCGTGTGGTCGTGATCATGCCGAACCGTCATCGTTTACATCTGTGGATTAAATCAGATTGAATTTAAAGATGCATGTGTCACTGGTGGTCAATTACGTCCAACAGGACTGTCCATTAGTGCCTGCTGTTTTTGTCATGGCCGTGCATTCATACAATAAACATACAGTAAATTAGCTAACGGTGGTTAGTTACAGTGAGCTGTGTGACTTTGCATGCTAATCCAGCTCACGTACTATACATAAATATTCATATTTGATCTAACCAAGCACGTATGTCCGTGTATGGCTGTGTGCGTTTAAATGCAGCACAGCACTGTATGGTTAGGTATAACAGGCAATGAGTATTAGCATGAACTCAAAGCAGACTGAAACCAAACTGTGCTTGTAGATTTAATTTCCTTTTATCATCATCAGCTCATCACCAGACACATACTTTAATTATAGCAAGACATGTAACAGGCTTCATGTGAAAGGGATGTAGGGCAGACTTTTTTCTTTTCAGTTAATGGTTAGTAGATGGTTGTTGAGCGGAGCAGTGACGGACTACGTGGTCTAACTAGAAAACAGGTCATGCAGGCCAACTCCACTGATAAAAACTGTAATTATAATATGTAAATTATAGTTCAGTCAGTCACACATCAAGGAATTGACATTTTATAGCAAACAGTGTTAATTTTGCTAGAAAAGGCTTTGTACATTGATGGAGCTCTCTAACTAATTCCCCCTTAACGAGCACATACATGAATTGTTAAATCAACAATACCAAAGCTTCAGTCACATATTGAGGAGCAGTTCGTAGTGGATAATGTCAGGTTATAATGTCAGTAACAGTTTACAAAGGCTGCCACGTACAATGGTATGAATATGATTGGACGTTATTAGTCAGCTGGTAGCCAAACTAATGATCTGTGCAGTAGTTTCTCAACACTTCGACCTCTACCAGCCACGCTATCATTGTTTTAGACATGAAAGATGTGGGCTTTGAAAGGCTGTATAGATGCAACCACTGTCTACCTTCATTTCCAGAAGCAGTGTAGTGTAGTGACTCTGTAATGTAGTACTCGTAGGTGGTAATAGTTGTGTTGTTGTTGTAGTGATAGTTGCAGTTGTCTTCCTTTGCTGTAAAACAAAATACAAAATCTAACTGGTTGTAAAAATGTGTTAAAACTTCATTCAGTATCTTTCAGCATGTAATACAATAAGCCAAAGTTCATTTATGTAAAAAAAAATGACAGCAAAATGATGCAGCGTTCTACACCGAAATGCATCAAGATTAATGCAGGATTTTGGTTTTGGGTTATTGCTGCTCATGTATAGTCCACAACCATCACCAATCATTGAAATTATTCCTGGAGGGAGTTTCCTCTGTGCCTCGTGTGTCCCTGTATTTCATCACCTCCGAGATACTTCAGGCCACAACTGATTATATCTGCCCCTGGTCTGACTACTGCCTCATAAACACAAACACACACGCTGACATACACACATTCACATATACACAGATACACATGGACACACAGCTGCTCACGCAGACACATTAATCTTTAATGGCATCATTTATTTTCTCACCCGAACCCCCCCACCGGTCCATGAACGTGTCAGCGCCGTGACATATTGCTGCTCTACGCTCAGTATTTGTGTGGAACCAGTGATCAGAAAATCAGATAGATCAAGTTTTATTATTCACAGAAGTGCACATGAATGGAGCCATCACACTCTGCTGAGTACAAATAAAGACAGCGGGGCAAAAATATAAACATCTGCCATGTCACAATGTCAATAATCTGTGGCATTTAATGTGAGTAAATGTCTTGTCTTCAAACTCTTCATCAATGTCCAACACACAACTGGAGCCTCGCCGTACTGGATTGTTTTGGCTGATGCAAATGGAAGCAATGTGTTTTACGTGTTCAAGTAGAGAGAAAACAAAGGCAGGATTAAATCAGATGTTCAGGTTTGGTTCTAGGAGTAAATATCTAATTAATTTTGTTCACAGAAAGATGATGAACTGAGTATTTACAACACATGGATGGACACAAACGTCTGTACAAAATCTACTAAATACCCAATCCCTGATCTTAAAACACTGCTTAAGATTTCCATCTTGGCTGATTTGGCAATACTTGATCGTTACAGCAACCACATTTCCATTTGCTGAGCTGGTTAGCCTGATGAAAAGTTGGAGGTGCACAACCTGTGTCCTGCAGCTCTTCATCTTAAGCCTCATTTCCACTGCGAGGAACTTCGACTCGACTTACTTTTGATACCAGGTACTTTTCTCAAATTTGCTTTCACCTGACACAAACACAGGAACAATGGAGGACGATGAGCTTCTTGAATCCTGGATTGTGGCCGTTTATCACGATCCAAAAGACAGGAAAGTTTGCAAAAACCTACTTCAGAGCACAGACGACGAGACAGCGGTCGTTCTGTCTTGTGCAGCAGCTCTGTCTGAGCAGCAGGGGTCTGCAGTGTTTTTACTTTAAAAAACATTTAAAAAGTACCAGTTACTTTGTTCAACTTTTGCCCGTGGAAAACCCAAAAAAAGAATGATTCCAAGTGAGCCGAGCCGAGTCATACCATGCGGTGGAAATGAGGCGTAACAGCTCACTGTCACTGAACCTTTTTTGCCTCCCAAACAAAAATGAAAAATGACCTACTGATGAAAATCATTGTGTTTCTGCTTTACTGCGAATGCCAGCCACACATTTCAGAGTGGTTAATTAATACAGCTGTGAAACATCTGTGGGAGAGCCATCAGTTAACCGCGGGGCTTATATCTGTGAGATAAAATTACAATCAGTAACGCTGGAGAACATGCCTGCATTGCTTCTTGTGAATTGTGCATCGGTGGTATACAGAGGTACTGAATGTCAGCACATTCAGTGGGTATTGTGTAGTAGTCGTATTGTATAGTTTGAAAAGCTGCACTGATTTCATGAAAACCTTCAGGACACAATAATGTGCTGAAGTCAGAGGTTAAGCTTTGTTAAACTAATTTCAACAAACTGAATAACTTTTCTTAAGGATCTTGGATCAATTTTGGATTAAGTCAGCAACATATTGTGTTTTGTTCTCGATTGTAATCACAAAGCACATTTAATATGTCAGACTTTTGTTTGTTTGTTTTTTTTGCAGCTCTGAACGGCATCTTCTGCCTGCAAATGGCTGCTGAGATTCATGAGTACTAAACTACACATAAAAGCATATTGCTCAGAAAGAAAACTGAATCATTTATCACTGATGCTCCTAAAATTACCGTTTATACTTCAAAATGATCCAGGAGGCTTTTGGGTTTTTGTACTGAGGAATATTTAACTCATCCTTAAAGATAAATGTTCAAAGTTTCTCATGCAAATAAAATGAAAAACCTCCTGAAGCATCGGCCCATTCCATTTGAAATTACAAAGCATGAGCTGACCTCACTGGAATAACAGCTGCATGGATCTAATCTAGAATAAAGAGCCAGGGAGTCCACATCTGGAGGAGGTGGGGTGGACGGCTGGGTCGAACAAACACAGGACTTTCACCCAGATGGCCGCTGTTTGTGTCCCATGTGAGACTGTTCTTATTTTAAGTTACTTAAGCTACATCACGTATAGAAACATACTTATTTTAACCCATGAGCTTTGTAGGTAACTTAAGCAAGGATGAAGGAAGAACCAATGACAAACCGGTGTGGCGCCCTCATCGTACCCTCTTATCGCTGGTGCTCTCCAACAGTTATGTGTGAGGATGTTTTGGAAAATCACAAATGAGAAAAATAATTTTTCCACACTGCTGACTGTGGTGAGTCGATCAACGTGTTTGAACTTTCTATATGGGTGATAAAAAATGGTGGCATGAATAAAGTAAAATGACACCGGTTTTATCCTTTAAACTCGCGGGCTAAGACAGAGTGACAGCCAGAAGCAAAGTAAAGAGCTTTTTGTTCTTTTTATTCCCACGGAGAGCTGGGATTTCTAATGTGAGGCTTCTGTTTTATCTTCACTCACTTTACTGCGGGAAAGAGGCAGTGACATGCACCGAGGCTTCCACTTCACTTTACATCCTCCTCTCTGTACTCTGGCTCTAACTGACTCAACAGTAGGTATTTAAATGTCACCGGAGCTTTCATGAGCTACTGGAAACAGAGATTTTTTTTTTCTTTTGTAAGCCCTTAGGTTGTTTTTTATTTTTTTCGCCTCTCAGAAAACCACAGAAATTCATCTTTAAAAACATATTTCAGAAAAATATAGCCCTTGTTGCCACTTATTTCCTAACAGCAACTATATAATTGCAACACCTTGTGAAACATTGTGCTCGACTGGTGAAATGGCTCGGTAATTACCGAATATTCAGTGCCATAGCTTATATTTTACTTGGTAAATGATGCTGTGTATTTTTAAGGCTGAACCAGAATGTACAAAAGTTTCAGTACTGAATTTCGTGAGCAAAATTTCAACCTTTGGGTAAAAAAAGAAAGAAAAAAGCAGGGAACAGAAGTGGCTCCACCTGTAGCAGTCATTAAGAGGAGAGTTATCTATCCCACATGGGCGAGTCGAAGCTCCACTTTGCATAAAGATATTTTACCTCTGTGACTTTTCGACAGGTTGAGCTGCGTTATGAAGGGCTCCCTGGAGGAACGAGTGTGTTGTAAATATCTCCAGACATCAGGGAAACTCAACCATTAAACGCCTGTTTAACTGAAAAATACTCAAACTTGTCAAACTTGCCCTGCCGAGACTAAATCTGTGCAGGTGGCTTCAAAAAATAAACGACATCAGGAGGAGAAAGTTGCTCATTTAGACATGGCTGTGCAATCAAAATGACTGAAATAACTAAAAATATGTGTTTTATATAATTTATTGCCTATTCACAGCCTCATTACTAGCAGTCCTCCTAAAAGGTACTAAAAGGTCCTCAGAGCTTCCTCTTAAGAGCTTTTCACAAAGCAGATGAGAGGCACTCCTGAGCTAAGAGAAGGGACGAAGAGGTGTTAGTGAAATAAAACATGAATGGATACGCAGGGACAGGAGACACAAATTAAATTAGACAGACAGAAATTGGATGGACAGACAGACGGACGGACGGGTGGATGGATAGATAGACTTCCTAAAAAAATATTACATCTGACTTTTTTCTGTGTCCAAGTGCTGCAGAGCTGCAAACTATTACCTCTGGCAATCCATCCTTATAAAGCCAATGTCAAAATTTGTGTTCAAAAGACTATTATATAGCAAAGCTTTGATTGGCTCATTTGGTTTTACAACCAATAAACACGAGACTTATTCCAATCACTGAAACAATGTGGGCAGATGTTGGGAACCAGGCTGATGTATTTGGACACTGGGACGTGCAGTTGTGACCTGCATTTTCACGTACTCTTACATGTCGTTGTAAACTCTGGGGTTGCCTTTCATCGTGCTTTTGCCATGATGAAGTATCATTAATTGTTATGTGCATTGTACATAACACATTTGTTTCCTTGTCGTTGCTTTCAAAATAAAGTAGAAGTCTGTCAAAAACTACAGAGTCTAAATGACATATGAATCAGCTGATAAAAGCGTAATTTTTTTTTCTACTGTCATATCTAAACAGTATGCTGTCCACAGGGTGGCAGGTCATTCAAGAGACACATTTAAAGCTGGAACCTGTAAAATGTGAAGGCATTAATGCTGTATGGCACTGCTGACTTTTGTTCTTTAAGTTTTCCAAACAACATGGACGGCTCAACAATCAAAGTCCACTGCTCCTGGAAAATCTACATCTCCTGTTGTAAGCAGGAAGGTTTGACAGTCTCATATCAGAGATGTAAAATGTTTGTCGTGTTGACTGAGACGGGTCCCTCACCTGTACACGTACCTCATCGCTCAGGAATTGTATTCAATGAGATTGGATCTTTTTCTTCTCCGTCTAACTTACTGGTGAAAAGTTAAACGTGTGTCACAGAGTGAGAGGTGTTTGGTTCCCCAGCGGTGCCTCAAAACGCCCTGAAACACATTTAGTCATGGCCATTGATCTGCACCTGATGCTTTGTTGATTTGATGTACCTGAATGCTTCGGTTTACTCGAGCTGAGATGCTGTATTGGCACAACAGTCAATCAGAGCCTAAATGCCTATAGCCACACTGGTGGCCCTGCACTGCTTATTACACACCATGAAATAAAATTGCTTGTAGAGCTTCTGTTATCCTTCACAACTTTACTATCCTATGATATTTAGCGCTGGTGGGCAAGAGCAATTGTGATAAAATTGCTGCTTTTATGGAGCATTGGCAGGACAGTGGAGTATCTGCAGATACTGCTGGTGTGCGTTTGTTGTCCTTAATGGCGCATCGTGACTCTGCTACAACTTTGTAGTTCTTTGTTGAGTACTGTGTCTGTTCTTATGTATTCTGAGTACTTTGCAGCACGGTTGCTTCGCAGTTCTTGGTCTCTTTACATGGTAATTCCACTACTGGATGTCTACACATGCACCCTATATTGCACGTCTGTCCATCCATGTTGCATGATGTATATTGCAAAGCCCCATGAGAGACATGCATCATTCTGAGTCACAGACGGGGTCACATACATACACTCTATCCTATCGCACAACATTGTCCTGCTGCTTGTGAACCCTTATTGAGAGTCACCTCACTGCCTACAGTCATGAATAAAAGTGTGAGATTAAAATCCAGCCTCCCGAATAGCAAAAGTCTGGCTGGCACAGTAAACAGAGCATGTTTTTGACTTTGTGTTTCTCTCTACTCTCAGTGCTGCTCTGAGCTGCTGTAGCAGAGGCTTTAAATATACTCTTATTTCCCTTAATGATGAAATAACGTTTTTTATTTTAAAAATACCCTCGCGATGTTCCACCAGAGTATTCTCCCCTATCAAATATGTGTGAGTCCATGTTATATTGGCGAGGCGAGGCGAGCCGTGCACGCTGACTGGAGCCGTATAGATCGGCCGAGTCTCAGAGATTATGTCCATTGATTGGACAGGAGGGTTTTGTGGTTTCAATTGACGGCGGCCTCCTGTCTGATGTTGTGTTCTTTGATTTCAGGGGCCGAAGGAGCCGTGTTCAGCAAATCAGTGGAGACGCCGCATGTCAGGGCCGAGCCGTTTAAAGAGCTAAGGTGAGTCTGTTTCATCAATGCATACTAAAATTTAAGCACACGCACCAGCATTCACATGTATGCAAAAATGTTTGTTTATGTGTGCACTGAGGACAACTGAAAGGGACGGTCTGTGGACAGAAAATGTTCAACCAAATTGAAACTCACCACAGCCTTCTTGGTTTGTCTCTCCACTGTTCCGACAAATACCACCAACCAGGAGTGAGAGGGAGGGAAGAGCCCTCTGAAGACCTTTGAATCCACCCCCAATAATGGGCCTAATTATCCTACTAGTGTTCAATATTCAGATTTTCTTACAAACATCATGTTATTTTTATGGGCTTATATCAGAATTCATAAATATTCTTGAGGCTGGATTGAAAGATTATGTGGGCCTAATGTGACTCGTTAGTTGATCAACTCGTGTCCAGACCGAGGTCCAGATTTTGACACACCCTGGTCTTGAAGATAGCAGACTAGCACAGCCTGTTCCCCAAATATAGTTTATGACCTAACGTTAGCCAACCTTATGATGACGCGTGACAGTTCAGGTCATGTGAGCTTGCATTTCATCATCATTATTGTGATGTTTCTGATATAAACTGAAGAAACTTGGGTTTATCAAATACAATTATTTATCGTGTAGGTCTCCTACCTACTGCCAAACAAGAGGAGCTTACAGGTAGGAACAGTAGTCACTGCTGCCCTCTGGTGGTCGGGAATATAATATTCTAATACTTAATAATGCCTATCACTACAATGCAATTGATACAATTAATATTATTATTATTATAACATTTATGATAAAATTTGAAATTTAAAAGATGTTTTGTAAAATGTCCACTCAGCACAGCAGCACACATCAGCAATACTCTGCTTCCTTCGGCCACCTCTTCCTCAGTAAATGTTTGTCCAGTCGAGTGTGATGTCATTCAACCCCCTAATTAAATATCTGTATCTATCTTTATAAGTTGGCCTGTTCATTTTTATTTGTTCACAACAGTCAAGTATTCACTCACGCTCAAGCTTGTCAAACGTTGCTAGTATTTGACTTCACGATGCATGGCTAATTGATGACTCATCGTTTTACTAATGGCTTTAAACCCAGCCTGATTCATCATATTCCCAAAGAAAAGTCTATGCTGTGTCCAGAAACTTGGCATTAAAGGATTTAGGATGTACAGTATGAGCTCAGTTCAACACCAACTTGTGTGTGCATCAATTTCGCCCCCGAGGTCACAACACTTCCTCAACTTACTCAAGCATATAAGATCTTGCCACCTTTCAGTTAATCGAGGTGGGGAAAGGTGAAAACCGGGTAAAGAGGCAGGATTTAAATGTAGAAATCTATGAAGAGGTGGAAAAAGCACTTTCCATGGACTATTAGTGCTTCTGTCCACTAATGTCTGTCTGTAGGAGCCAGAATCAGTGCCGTGTTAAGTAATCTCAGACATCAATAGGTCCATCTTTGGCAACACATGCTTCATCCCTCCCCATCTTCCTTTTCCTCTTTATCAGTCACTCTCCATTTCCAAATCTACACTCGGACGTTCATCAAAATCAATAAACATCAGAGCAACATATCCTGTATCAGAGGCAAATGAAGGAGAGAGACAAGATGAGAGAGATGACCAAAGAGAAGCAGAGAGAGGAAATCTATACATAGATATTCTGAGAGAGACACCAGAAGAAGTGAAAGAGAGGGGAAGAGGTGGAAAGAAAGCTCTCTACTCGGCCATATTTTAGTGAAACAATGAGCACTTGGAACATACTGATCAAACGCATGGACAGCCGAGAAGTGGATTATGCTGCAGGGGTGGTTTGACACATTTCTAAGGGTGTTTGATTCATTTTTTTCCTGCTGTGAAAACAAGTTTTGTTTATTTCAACAAGTCCTCCATTGTAGAGGATTACCCTCCACGACACATGAGCGTTTTTTCATCTGATCACTGTAAGCTTTAGTTAGCTTTTAAGGCCTTAAAATGAGTCGGTTAGGCTTGAGGAAAGACAGCCTTGTTTAGGTTAGGGGTAGATAATGTCTGGCTGTGGGATGATCTCTTCTGGTTTTTGTTAAAGTTGACTTGTTCAGTTGATTGTGGTATTAGAGGAATGTCTGATAGAGTCCAGTTGCCTTTGGAAGGCACTTACAAGTACCTGTTTGGCATGTCACGTATTTATGTTTTACATAGCGCCCCAACCTTTTTTTGAATCTGGGCTGTAGTCAGAAACTGTACACTTCATCCATCAGTTACACCTGACCCAATGTACAACCCTCAAAGCTGCGTTATTCCATGTGTTTATAACAACAGTGAATCTAATTAATATGTATAAGGATTACCATCAATTCTGCAGCTTCACAGAGCATTTCAGCCTCCTCACGTGCATTGTTTCGGTCTTATCTTTTTTGGTGTGTTTACTGTATGGTTCACTCTTAGCCTTGTTTCCTGCAGCAGCTGTCGAGCTCTGACAAACCCACTGCACATTATCTGCCCAGCACCAACCTTCACACTGGAAAATCCAGCTGCTTAATAGACTACTTTTCTTTGTTGGCTTTTGTACACATCTAGAAGAGATGTGCAAAAAAGCAATAAGTGTTTGGTAGCATGTCAAGGTGGTAATGTCCCAGGCCTGTTTGTCTGTCAGCCAAATGTTCAGTTCTTCTGGCCTTAAGTGGCCAAAAAATCCATGCAGTCCACATTCTCCATTTGCCATGAGGGAATTAATTACCGCCGCCTTTCAAGCCTGAGAGTTTGATAATCACCAGACTTTGGTTGGACTGTCACTTTAAGGTGGACAGGTGTCCCATGTTATCAGCTGCCTGACAGGAGTCAGTCAAATTAAACTGTGACGGCTGTGTGCGGCTGCATCCTCGCTCGTTCTCCTCCCCTGTGTGTGTGTGTGTGTGTGTGTGTGGGTGTGTGTGTGTGTGTGTGTGTGTGTGTGTGTGTGTGTGTGTGTGTGGACAGCCGAAGATGTCTCCTTGGTGTAAATGTCTTGTTTATCATCTTTCTCCCGCCTGTGCTGTCAGATGTGATGACAGTCAATCGAGCAGAGAGAGAGACCCATTGTGACAGTAGAGAGAGAGAGAGAGAGAGAGAGAGAGAGAGAGAGAGAGAGAGTGAGACAGAGAGAGAGAGAGAGAGAGAGAGATGTTTATTTCAGGGCAGAAAATGAGAGGAAGAAGAAGAAGAAAAGGACAGGGAGAGAGATACAGTGTGACAGTGACAGAGTGAGACGGGTAGAAGAAAAAAGGCTGCGAGAAGACAAACTGAAACAAAAAAATTAAATCTATATTCATCATCCTGATTATGAGGCCATGACATATATGTTGCACCCCATGACTCTTTCTACTCAGTAATTCGAATCCTTAACCATGCAGGTGTGTTTTGGCTTACTTTAGCTCTTCCCAGGACTGAGTGGGCTTGATTGGCATCTCCATCACTCTCCTGTTGCACCTGCTGCGTTTAGTGACCTCGTGTAATTCCCGGCACAGATCCACCCACCTTCAACCTCACAGAAATCAAATCAGCCGGAATAAATGGAAACACCTGTGAGGCTCTAATGCTCGAAAGACAGACAGTGAGTGACGACCAGATGTTTGTACAGTGAAGGGTGGTCCACAGTGAAGTACATACACATATTTGATCAAGCTAAAAGTTCCACTTCCAGGAACCAGTGTTTACATGCACACTAATATCCCAGTGCTACTGTGAATATGTCAGTATTCTGAAATGTATGCAGGTCATGTGAATAACATATTGCATTTGGACTTATTCCCAATTGAGCATTTCCCTATTGAGACATGTGGGATATGCCAGTTATTCAGGCTTTAGGAACATTCTTTGGACATATATGCAGCACGTTCAGAATATGTGTCTTAATTGGGGTTTTTAAAGCAGTTTGCAGCCTTTTGTCTGTTGACAGTCAGCTCTGCGTGTTGCCTAGCCAACAGTTTGCAAGGCTGGGGTAGAGATGCACGCACAAAAGAAAAGCCAACATTGGTTGGAGTGGGTTGGACACCTACTTTAAACACTTTCAAAGAGTTGGATATCAACAATGTCAGAACTTGTACATCTGTTTGAGCCCTATCCAAACACTGAAAAACCATTCAAAAAGATTTGTCCTAAAAAACAGCCATGCTTCGGCTAAAGTCGAATTTCAAGAAGAAACCAGACCTCAATGTTCATTACAAAACTGTTCCCTTGTTGAAGTGACTGTTCTGTGGCTGCCCTTGACATTTTTTGTGACATTCTTTGATCAGAAGTGAAGGAAATACTGTGAAATCTAGGAGGAAGGATGGAAAAAAGAAGTGACAAAAGTACAAAGTGTGAAGATTAAAGAGGACGTGATGGGGAAAAAGACACATGAGCCAGAGTGAAAGAACAGAACAGAGGACCACATGGAGGAAAGGCTGAAAATAAGAGAGGGAGGAGAAGGTACAAGAGTAAAAGCAAATGAGAGACAAGAGGAATAGACAGATAATACAAAGAAAGAAAAAGAGCTTTATGTGACAGAGAAGAAATGCTGCAAAGACGAGCGTGACAGGAAGTAGGGGTCGGATAGAGAAGGACTTTGATGACAAATATCTAATAACAGTATTTCTGTGGCGTGTGCACCGAGATGAACTGCGATTCATCAATCACT
Source organism: Chaetodon trifasciatus (assembly GCA_037975065.1). Taxonomy (NCBI): domain Eukaryota; kingdom Metazoa; phylum Chordata; class Actinopteri; order Chaetodontiformes; family Chaetodontidae; genus Chaetodon; species Chaetodon trifasciatus. The sequence goes on along the minus strand of JBBMOE010000031.1, from coordinate 2,873,185 downwards.
GCTGCTTTCCTTTCAAAATCACCGTTTCAAATAATAAAAAAAGTCCCGTCAGTGGCCCACAGATCATTTCTGAGCGACGCTCCGAAGCCCCTCATCATGTGATTGTCTGTATAATTTGACAGTCCGAGTCTACAGCGATGTGTATTTTGCCTCCCTCTTCCCCCAGGTTTATACATCTTTGGTGACAAGCAGCCAATTGAGAATGAAATATGGCGCAAACTATGCAATTATGTCAGAAAAGGGGAGTGAGCTCACTGGAGCATGGCTAAAATCTAATCTTACTCTAATCTCTCCCAACCCCTTGGCAGGTAGCAATCGAGGATTTAAATCCTATTTTGGGATATCACATTAACCCAAAACACACACACAGAAACCCGCATCCCACCACGAGCTGTCAGGTTTTTTTTATCTTAAGTGTAACCATCATATCCATCTGCGCAGTAATGCCTTGTCAACAGGATGTGTCCTTGCATCAGACGAACGCCTTTGTGAAAGTGAAATGGCAGCGTGGGTGAATTTGATAGCGCACCTTGATTTATGTCCTGACCAACTCAGAGCACAGATAACAAGAATAAATATGAAGCAATAAGAGGGGAAGTGAATGTGGGAGGAGAAGAAGCCATGGAAAACGCCGCGAGAAGAATTGTGGGGTTTATTATTTTTTTCTTAAGGTGAAATAAGATGTGAAGTGGCTCACTTCCTGCAGGAGATGAGAGGCTGGAAGTTTTCACATCATGAAAACTTTGATAGACTCACATTAGACTCACCGAAACTCAATCTGGTCAAGTTTGTCCCACGGCTCTTCGTGTATGGACGGTTTTTAGTGCTCTGCCATCCTCACTCTACATGTGAACGTTATGCTGCTGAGATTGAAACTGCGGCGGCGGACGGAAACACAGCAGGAGGCGAAGTTCGGTCGCATCGGAGACAAAACGCTCACGACGTGATTTTACAGCTCAGAAAATAATCAGGACGAGACAGTCACTGCTGCTTTAAGATCAAACATGGCAGCAAGAACATTATTTTTTCATGCACTAGTCAATTTTGAGATTTTGAGCTATTTTGCTTCCGTCTTCCTTCAGACGAGTGGAAAGAAAACATCCAAAATACACAGCAGGAGTTGACTCTATTTACATTTCTGTTCTGGAAATGTTGGCAAATTAGTGCATATTTAATTAGATAATTAATCATGTTTCATGCTGATATATTGAGTTGAAATGTATACCCTCTGCACCTCGTTCTTCCTTTTTGCTGTACATGCTCATATCCTATTTCAATAAGTGGTTTTGTTATTATTACTATTGATATGTGATTCCACTGTAACCAGTGTAACTAAGAACAATAAACTTCAGGCTTGCTGGTACATGTACAGTAATTTTTAGCAATGTTAAAGTTAAGTAAACCAGTAATTAAACAGAAAAATGGTGCAAAACAACTAAAGTGAGCTCTTCAGCTGTGGACTGATGTTGGTTTTCACAATGAATCATTTTCCATTGTTTATCTGTAAACTACTGCTGTGAATGACAGAATATGTTTCCACCTGTGACACAAACTTTTACTTTTTGATTGAAAATAATAAGCAAGCAAAAATTTCATGATATGTAAAATGCCAACACAGAGGCAGGAAAAAGTCACATGACCGCAAAATGTGTCGAGGAGAAAAAAGAAGATTTTGAAAAACTTAAAACAGCTCAACGGTTCATTCTTCTTGGAAACAGTGGAAGTTTATTCGCTAAGGTCCATTTACTCACTTGTTTTGGAGCTTTCTAGCATATCACGCAAGCTTCATCAACCGATTCTCGGCTGTCACGGAACCATTGAAGCAAACTTTATTTTCCGTGTGATGTGGTCAAAGGTTCAGGAACAAATAAGCAAGCCAGTAGGCCTTGAGTGAAGATTGTTTGGAGAAGTCAGGACAGTTTTGTGATGCCGTGTTGCAGACTTTTTCAGCCACGCTAACGGTCTCTGTGGTTCTTGACAACTCTTGGATGGATGCCATGAAATTTGGTACAAGCTTCCAGATTTAGCTCAGTACAGCCTCGCAGAGCGGCACACACTGCTGTGGACTCCAGGCTAACAATCGAGGCTTGATATCAACACGCTTAAAATGAAACGCCTTCTAAAAGCGTCTGTGTCCTTTGTATTTAATGACAGAAAGATAAAACTCAGCCTTGGCTTTGTATTTAGTCTGGAAACAGTTTGTCAGCAGCAGCGCCTGTTTAGCGCCTCAGCATCAGAGGACAGCGCTGCTTGTAATCATGAGAGAAGCAGCCATGACACTGCAAACCAACCTGACCACCGTGGTCTGCGTGGAGATCAGAGATTCAGTGATCGTCACCAGAAGCTCCTTCTTCTCTTCATCCTCCCCTGTCCCTCTCCTTGTCCTCCTCTCCTCCCCATCTCAGCTCTTGTTTCAACTCTTGCCGTCTCCAATATCCTCACTCTCACCTTACTCGCTCTTGCTCGCCTCTCATCTTCCCTCTTCATCCTCAACCTGCCTTCCCTTCCATCCCCTTGATTTATTCCTGTCGCAACTTCACCCCTCCACACCGAGCCAACTTCTGATCATCTTTCTTCTCTCATTCCCTGGAAACTCTTGTTCTTTTGTTTTCTGTTGTCTTTCTCTTGTTAGAAATGAAGAAAAGCAAATTAAGACACCGTATCGATGCTCCTTCAATTCATCTTCTTACTCTGCCCTTCCCTTTTCTGTCTGCTCTAATGTCACAGCTCCTTTCCTTTCCCTCCTCTCTACCCTCACCATCCTCCACACCTTCAGCTCACACTGACCTCAGTAATTGTGAGGATGGTCTGCTCCCAGCAGAGTGTTTGGGTCATCCACTCGGCTGTTCGCAAAGCCCCGCGAAGCAATCAGCTGCACTCCTATTGGCCAAGATTGCCATTTAACCTGTGATTTGCTGCGTGGCACGACGGCAGCCCGTTTCAACTCACCATAGCTCATATATTTATAACACAAAACTGCTCTGACCGCTGTGTTCGCACGAAACAGCGGCGGGTCATTTGAAGAGGGCGTCGACGCCAAGGACGAAGGAGTCGCATGCAGAAAAAACGGAAAGTGCGAAAGCTGCCCACAGGTTCCAGACCGTGCCAGTTTACACTTTCTGTCATGTCTGAAAACCGCCAGTCATTTCCGTTGTTATCTTAAAGCGGGCGATATGACGAGGAAGTGTGAAAAGTTATTAACCTTTGATCCCAGTTGCAGATATGAAATGCTGCCAAGAGAAGAAAGAGAGAGAAGGGATAAGAGGGTGTACAAAAGAGGAACAGAAAACAAGAAAGAGAACAAAATGAGACTTTATTGATTGCTGTGCGGAAATGAGGTCGAGGCAGCCATGAAAGTAATCAGTGACAACTGGGAAATAAAGATAAAAATAGAAAGCAAAGACAAAAATAGACAGTAGAATGAGTAACATAACAGGTAGAGCGGAAGTAGGTAAATACATGACATATCAGTAGATTAGATTCAACTTTACTGTTATTTGTTTTGACGTATGGATGAATGTATGAAAATGGAAAAAGAGCACAAGACAAAGTTTCAATTTACAGGAATGATGAAGAGGAAATGAATAAGAATATAACCTGGGGGGGGGCAAATATTTCATTGCATGACTCCCTGTGGAGCAACCTGGGACACAGGGAGGGTGAGAGGAGGGAGGTCTTTGGAAGGAGTTATTTCTTTTTTTACTCCCATCCACAGACACTGAATGTCGGAGCTCTTCCTCGTCATTGCTCGTAGGGGTGAACAGGCAGGAACCTCAATCTACAGCCACTAAATTTAGCTACAATATGCATGAGTAATGTCAGATGTCATGTGATGGATCCTGAGCTAGCTGAGGTGAAAATATATTTCATTTGACCAATGTGACATTAAAATATATAATTTTTCCCTCACCTTTTTGACTTAGACACACCAAATCTGAGCCAGTTGTTCTACTCTTAAAGATGCAAAGTCCCATCTTACTCTTTAGGGATTCTGGGCTCCTAAAAGTCACCCTTAACAGATCTCATCTCGCAGCCAACAAGGTTTATCTAGTTTATACCTTTAGCTGGGGAGCTAACCGCTAATTTACTATTAAGCCGTGAGTCACTTTGCAAGCTTGTTAGCTCGGTCAGTAATGGAACAATAAGTTCACGTCATGTCTTTTAACTGTAAATCGGACAGAAAATAAAGGTGAATGGTGACACACAGCTAATAAGCTAGGGTAGCTTCCATGCAGTTCTGTACTATCGAGATGCTTTGCTATTGATCCCGAGTCAAGCTGACACGAGAAATTGTCACCCCTGAGGCAAACTCCGCTAATTGATTCCATTGACATTTATTGATTTTGCCATGAAATTTCGACATATTGAAGCTGCTGAGATCAGACTGTAAAACATTCCTGAGCACCTGGATCAGTCCTTCTCAAATACATCCAAAGATGTGCTGTGAGGCTTTCATAGTCGGGGCAGTGTCCACAAAATTGGCGTCTTGGATGTTTGAAGCAACCCACCACCACGCTCCACCATCCACTTCCACTCAGAGCCAGGAGTGAGACATTTCCATCCCTCAGATTCAGAGCTTCTCTAAGGTCTGGCACCTCTCAGTATTCTCACCACAACCTCCATGCGATCAATTTTTACTCTTGTTTGGCAAAGCTTAAAATTAAAGTCTCGTCCATGTTCACTTAATGTCCAGATACAGGTTTTAAATTGTGTTGCCTCTAATCTGTTTTTATTTGCCCTCTGGTGGCATTGTTGAGTTTGAATACTGATAGATTGTGTCAGCACTGTTGATGCAGGCGAAAAACAGAGAAACAAAGAGAAGCCGGCTGATAGAGTGAAAGATTGGTCTGATATGTTCGGAGCAGAAAAGACAAGACGCTTGAAAAACGGAGTGCAAGTGAATCCAATTTAATTGAACCCTTGTTTTAAATTGTCTTATCATGAAAACTGAACACAATCCAGCAAGTGCAACGATGAGGCATTAGATGATATGTATTTAATTAACTACACACACTGTAGTTAATATGTGTTCAAGCTTAACCCTCCGTTGGCAGAGAGCAAGGGGTAATGCAAAGGAGATTAAAGTTTTAATTTGGAAACTTGCTCACTCACCTAATCAGTGGATGTTTTTATCGTTGTCGTGTTCATCAGCTTTCGGCTGCCATCTCCTCCTCATCCTGTATTAATGCTCGAGCAGCACATCCATAAGAATAACCCACAAATGGGTATAACTGGGTATTGTTCTTAAGTGCGATATTGCCTCATTAAAGTCAGCCTAGGTTTGAAAACTTATGTCAGTCTAACTCTCGGAGGGCCCTTTGGAAGAAAAGCTGTGGGGTGGCAAAGCAGACCAGCCAGTGAGACCATCACCATTATCATTATTAACTGCTGTTCTGAATCTACTGGAGAGATTTCTGTCACTGCAGCACGTCATACTTATTATTGCTGTTACATGAAAAAATCTCATCCCCAGAGACAAATACCACCACTTAGTCACGCCCCTCGGCTTCTCAAGCAGATCCACAAGGCACCCTCTAGCATCTCTATGAGATGCACCGTACTCCGATGTAAACCCATTCACAGCAATATTACGCACACAGAGAGCTGCTCCAGCCGTCATCCCAGCAACGTACCAAGCCTTCCAGCCAGAAACACTTTCCAAAACTACTTTGTTAGGTCTCGTACAAGATGTTTCATAACGAATAATAAAGGTTTCACTTACAAACTCTGGTCTCTCGGGTGAAAGCCAAGTGTCTGATAGACTGATCCATCCACTACACCTTCCTCCGTTTGTGCACTCACCTTGGGAGTTACTCATACAGATGCTGAAGGCTGCCTTGTGCATCTGTATGAGATGCTGAGCAGCGAGACAAAGCAGTGCTATCTGACGATCTGAGAATGAGACCAGGCTCACAGTGAGGGTCTAAAACTCAGATTACCTGCTTCTCGGGGCTTCAGGTGGGCCGTTAGGACACACATTTTTTATTTTAGCTTTGTGGACTCCAGAGCAGTGCAACTCGTCTTTCCCTCTGCTGTCACTCGAGATTGCATTCCTGGAGCTTTCAGACAGGAAGAAGTCCCATTAGTTCCCTGAAAAGAATTGTCCACCTCTCTTGAAACTGTCTCTACATCAACATTGTATTGAATCTCTTGTGTGGCTTGTATTGTGCGGTTTCATTCCTTTTAACGACTTTTAGCTGCTGTTTGAATACCTTGATAGAGGACAACATTCTTGTACTTTATCATAATTGTACAGTCATTAGACAAAGACGACAATATAGCTTTTGATTTGAGAACAGTGAGGAAATCGCCTGAAGGAGGACGGCTAGAATCTCCTCTTTTCCTCATTTCCTCTATGTGTCACATGCCAGTTGCTTGATGCTGTCATCCAAATAGCTTCATGGTGCATTTGGCGTGAAAAACATTTCATCCTCCATCCTGTTTAACCTCAGACTGAACTCGAATAAAGATCCTGACCAATAATCTCATTGTATTTTGTTTTGTTTTTTTTCCTTCTTTCACCATTTACTACTGTAACATGCAAACAGCAGTGGTGCACTGCAGCCCCTCTCACCTCTCTTCATCTTCTGGGGAATTCAGGTCACCACCCGGTGACTTTGTTCATTAAACCTGCCAGGAGCAAATTCAGAGAATGACACCAGCCAACTGCAGGGAATTACTTTAGCTGCAAGACAGTTGGGTCCCTCTACTGTTCTTCTTCTTGCTTTTAATATTTTGTGTCTTCCTCTATTACCTTCACTCATGCAATTTATAATACTTGTTTTACCTCCTTTTCCTATTTTTCCTTTTCTATGACATTTAGAATATTTCAGAGATCTGTGTTTCTATGCTGATGAAAAATGAGGATATCATCAAAATAATTGGGAATGTACAGTAGAACCTGCATCTGCTCCCCATGCTAATCCCATTTCGCTGCTCCTTATGAAAAGGCAAACTTTGACTTTCCAAGAACAATTATGACATGTAGAGGCTCTGACATGGGTTTGTTGTTGTTTGGTAATCCATCCATGGCACCAGCAAACCATAACTTTCAACTTGCGATAAATAAACCATACAGATAGATGGATACTTAGACCCCTGGCACTAGAGCTGATGATAATATACTGTGTCTGTGCATACAAACAGAACCTTTGATAGCTGCTCCTCGCCCAGAACAAAAGCCCACAATCATCCAGCTGAATACAGTTTGTGATATCAATGAAAACCCTCCCTGTGGAGAAAATATCACGGATTTTATCCACAAACACCGCGGTGACAGGAAGACAGGAAGTCTGCAGAGACCTCCTCTGCAGGTCTGAATCTACTGAAGCGTTTTTGACACCTTTGCTGCTTCCTGTAAAAATCGGCTCATGGCTCTGAGTGGTTTTGTCAAGATGTGAAGAGGAGTGGGCTGCTTTTTAATCCTCATACAGAAATTTGTAAGCAGCCGCAGCATGCAGGTGGGCTGTTGTGTTCAAGTGTCACATTCCCTCAATTTACACCCCATTCATGGTGGTCCTTGAAGTGTGTGTGTCTGTGTGTCTGTGTTCTTGTATTTCTATCTTTGGGAGGACCAATTTGAGTTTTAGACTTTAAGACTGGGGCCATTTTTGGATGCTGCGACCCCGTCTAGGGGTGTAGGCACACAACATAAAAGTTTCCCTCAAAGCAGTCTGAATACTGAATTGTAATTAAAGTTAAATAATTTATCACTACAGACGGTGAAATTGTGAGAATAAACTTAAGTAATATAATTCAGGTTGAACCAAGGACAAAACATCAAACGAAAGTGCAACAACAGAAGAAGACATCTCACTAAACCTCAGCCCTTTTAAGGGATGTTTAAGAGTACGACTTCTTTTAGGGTGACGGTTAGAAAGGTTTGGCTCCAGATTAGGGTCGGGGGCTATGGATTGGATTATGTTAATGAGGGTCCTCACAGGTACGGTATAAGTACAAGTCCTCACAAGGTTTAGTAGTTTGTGTGTGTGTGCAATTATATGTTCATTGTTTATTGTATTCCCATTTTAAAGAATTTCAGACTGCAGTCCTTTTATGCCCCAGCTTTTCTGTTCTTACTTTCTTTTGTTTTGCCAGCAGTAGTTAAGAAATATGCTGATATAACAGCTTTTGATTTACATCAGCCTGTACAGCTGCATCAGTCTCATCCACGTGCACCCTGTAACCATTTTAATGGATGTAGTCGCTTAGCTCGGTATGTTTCATTTCTTAATCTCACCTACAGCTCTGAATGGTCAATTGTTTTTCCAACCATCCAAAATAGCTGGTGAAATGTGCACAACACAAAGCTGAGATGGTTTCAGTGATTCAGAGACTGGGAACCTGCATATCGCAGCTCTCAGTGTCCCACAATTAAAGGTTCATTATAATTGCTTCAATCGACTGTCATTAACTGACAAAAGTGGAGAATATGTTTATCGTATATTTCTGCTGAGGTGATCGTTGATGTTCCAGAACCTGATCATAATTATGTACCTGAAACTTTACGTAACTGTCTATTCCAGCCTTGGAGGGTCTCATTACCTGAAGAGTGTTTATATTGTTATTGGTGAAGCTGATAAAAATCTCTGTCAGGATGACAGATTGCTAAACCAAACAGTCTAATAAACAGGCTGCTTCAGAATCGTGACTTTTGTTTACAAGACCTTGTTAGATTTTAATGAGACTGTTTGACGACTGAAATTAAAAAAATGGAACAAAGTCAGAATTTCTACCGAGGATCATAATGAAGAAAACAAACCGTGGTCACAGCTTAAAACTTCCCTCTTCTCTTGTTTCCTTCCTTTTAAGAATTTGCTTAATAGAAACATTTAGCACTAACGGGGCTGTTCTGCCTTTGTCGCTTCCCAGGCTGGAGTCTCCCACCCGCTCCCTACTGATGGAGGCTCCTAAAGGGATCCAGATCCTGGCTGAGGCTGGAGACATCCAGGCCATCTGCAGGAACGAGCTGCGCCTGGAGTCCAAAGACGGAGAGGTGTGTCAACCAACATCGCCCGCATCAAATCCAGAAAACAAAGGCCAATTCCAGTCTTAAAACACTTTACTTACTTCTCTGCCCAGATCTCAGTAATAACTCTGATGAGCCCTGATTGTCATAACTGTGTATAAATAACATTAAATACTACAAAAATAATACACAAGTTGTAACAAATTAGTCTGAAAGAGCTGGTTTAAAGCTAAAAATATAATCACTGCTTTTTCATCAGAGAATCTCTGACTGATAAAAATCTTTATTTAGTTTTGTGAAAGAAGTTATGTGTTATCTGTTAGAGCTTACCATCTTATCAATCATTCTGTCAAAATAAATGTGTTTTTTCTAATCATGCTGATCTTAAATTGGCATCTTAAAGTTCCACACTCATCGTTTAAAACATGGGACACTGGTCTCATCACTAATGGGATTTTTGCAGGTCAGAGCCATAAAAGCACAGGTGTAAAATAATAAAATTAATGATGGCTGAATGCTGCTTAGCTGCTTCACTTTCAGGGTCCTGCTATTGTGTTTGCTGGCTCACCAGCTGTTTCCGTCAACATATTTTAATGCGTTTTTTGAAGTATCGCGTTAGAAAAGATTGATGAAAATGAAAACGTTCAAAAAAACAATTTTGCAAAAAAAGTTTTTACGCTTGCTTGAGGCGGTTTTTGCCTCTACTGAAAAAGAGTTAATGCACGTAATATGAGATGGAAGCACCTTTCCAAAGAAGTTCTGAGTGAACATTTAACTCATATCGGACCAGCTGCTTGGAGAGAAGTTTTTTCCATTGTCAAAAAACATGATGACCTCCATTTTCTCTTGTAGAAGACCAAGACGAATGGGTTACTGTTGCAATGACTTCTTTCATCTTCATCTGTCTTTATTTACAGAGCAGGAACATTTAAAATCACATTTTCAGATAATGAATTATCAAGACCATCGGGTTTGAAATTCACCCTTTGGTTTTAAAACAAACCTTTCATTTGGTTGCTTATTTGATGGCAAAGTGATGAAGCACACCGAGCTAAAACACATTGATTTGTCCAGAAAATGAGCTAATTATCTTCGCTGAAAGCAGCCCTGTCACTTCCCCATACTTCCCACTCTGCACTGGCAAGTTAAGAAATTAACTTTTCTTGTCTGCCGGCCATCCTGGCTGATGGGGCTCCATCTCCGTTCAATATTTCTCCCGTCCAAACTTATTTTTAGCAAACAATCCAAACAATAGTCGGCTCCCTCAGCCAACATGGACCAGCATTTAGCGTATTGGCTGGTGGCAATTTCCCACATACTGGCCGTCCACCAGAATCTGTTAGAGCCTCACAGAAAAGCAGGAAAATAGAGGACAGAAGTTGATGTGTTGTCTTTTTCCTCCCATCCTCCCTGTATTACTAAGTCACTTCTCGTTGATTGCTTACTTTAACAACTTTCCCTTTTCCATACATCTTTTCCACCTTTCCAGCTTCCTGTCCTTTCAATTCCTCTTCCTCCTCCTTCCTCTGTCCTCTTTCTGTCTTTAACTTTGCTTATTTAATGTCTTTTTTTTCCCTATTCGCTCATCCAGTCCTCATCCTCATGCTGCGTCTTTCCTTCTTTCATCCTTTCTCCTCCCTGCTCCTAAATTCCTCCAACCATCCCCTGATTCGTTACACACATCAGTCCTCGCATTCATCACGGTCGGCTGCGCTGATAAAAGGATTTCCCACCTTAGGTTGCACCAGTCGTGTCATGTCAGATCTGTTAAAATCAGCGGAGGGGGATTAGGGAGAAGAAAGTGTTTAAAAGTTTCCCACAAAAACAGTTTCATACATTAAGACAGGCTGCTGATGTGAGATGGACGAGGAGAGAGAGGCTGTTTCAGGAAGGTGCCCTTGGATTCAGTTTGGGCCAATTAAAAGTAACTGCGGTGTCGGTCTGAAGCCACGCCTACATCACATCCTCCTGCAGGGTGTGTGGTCAAAAATGAGGCCGTTGAGCTCGTGATGGTCAATTCATATAATTAAAATCACGTTCTCACGCACCATTAGTGTTGCAAATGTCCATTTGTCAAACCTCACGCACACACACACACACACACACACCTTGGCACCACCAGAGCAATTACAGAGTGGTTTTGTTCATCAGACACCCACAAACCACAGAGGCAGACACAGAAATAGACTCCCACACGCTTGTAAAGACAGTGAAACACTGTGGATTCCTTAAGCCGCTCACAGTCATATAGCTGACACTCAATTCCACATTCTCTTAAAGAGCAACTTCATCCAGTCTAATAATCCATCCTGCTTCCTCCACACCGTCTGCACCAGCGATATAATGTGGCACTATGGAACCACCACAAGTATCCCAGCTGAAAAAACACTGTTCTTAAATTAGACTTTTTGGGTAATGAACTGAAGTCCACTCGAGTATTCTTGAAGTGTAAATAGTAGCTGAATCGGCTAAATTGAGGATATTGAGGATTCATAAGCATTCAAAACACCCTTGCAGTACAATTTTATTATATGACCAATGTGCTGGAAATAAACTCAAATATACTTAAAATGAAGTGAATTGAAGTGCACTTTAATGAAGCATGCTAATTGTTTATTACAAAGCACTTTGTAAATAAGTATACTCTAAAGTACACTTTATTAATATTAAAAATGTTTGTAATTTAGAACACTCTTTAAAAATATTTTCAAAAAGTTTCATTTAATTTAATTCATTTTTAATTAATCAGTTTGTTTTTAATTAATAGATAAATATTAGAAATAATATTAAATATTAATACATAGACAATTTCTGGGGGGGGGGGTTATCTAAAATTGTGATTTATGTGATTTATTTATGTCGTCAGGGTCTTTTTACCAATTTTAGTTTAAACATTGTACTACAGCAAATAAAACAACCTCAGGATGCATTTAGATATAAAACAAAATGAAAAAATGTGAAAATCAAAAATCTATTTGGGAACTATCTGCAAAGTAATGAGTCTTGCCTTGGCTTGCTGAGTCCATATGTGTTTTTGTCCATCACTGGCACACAGTCTCAGCTTTACACACACATGAAGATCATCCACACACACACTTAGACTCAGGTTCTCCCAGTGTTTCACACTCTGCCCCTCGTGGTGAAAGATTTGTTCAGCAGCAGCTGTCTGAGGAAGTCAACTGAGACTCTGCTTTAAAAGTGTTCCAGGTCATTTGATTGCGATGCCTCCCTGAGGCGCCTGGTAATGGCTCCTTTACCTTTTTATGGCTTGAGAGCTCCTCCTCTCCTCGGCCAGTCAAACACCAGCCCTGTAGGAGCCCCAGGAGGGAGGAGGGGAGGAGAGGGCAGATAGATGGGATTCATGCAGCAGTGATTCGTGTCTGTGCAGAGGGAGAAAGACAGTTTGTTCCAATCAATGTGGGGCTGAAGTGAGTAAAATGAGTGGTTGAGTGTGGCTGTGTGTGCGTGCGTGCGTGTGTGTGTGTGTGTGTGTGTGCGTGGGTGTGTGTGTGTGTGTGTGGTGAGGTGGCGGCAGAAGACATTTTCTGCAGTTTTGTTCTCTATTTATTCCTCAGGAGGCAAGAGGAATGACCTGGGAATCAGCAGAGAGTAAACTTTTTTGTGCTTTGCTGCTGCGCTCGGTTTTCAGCTGGACAGGGTTTCAGATTTACTCCACAATGTCTCTTCATCAGCAGGTGTCGTGTCAGTGACTAACCCGGTATTTAGATGCATGGCTACTCACAGAAAGGTGTTATCATTTCTCACTGTCCTGAAGTAACACCGTCTGAATTTATGCACCCTGTTAATGAAGACATTAATCTTTCATGATCTTATTATCTGAACTGAGATGTTGGGCAAAACATTCAAGCAACACTGTTTGTTTGAGATGTGACTTCAAGTAGGCTGAGCAATAGATGATTGTCAGTTCTCTCGTCCAATCAGGCATCAACGTGAAACACACCTGATAGGCCTGGTCCCTCATTGCTCTTTGCATCTGATCTTCCAACAGAAAAAGCATAGCAGATCGAGCAAAAGTATACACGAGGTCTTAAATAAGAGCTAGCAGTAACAGTTAGCCCAGCAGTAAGCAAGTTTTAATGTTGTACTAGAAACACATGAGCTCCAGATACAAAAAGCACCTACAGGTAAAGCTCCAACAAGATCCTTGTAAATATTTGTTTAGTCACAGATCTGACTAAATAATGGCTGTAACAACAGCAGTTAAGCAGCAACTGCTACATGCTAAATTCAAGAGCCGTAGTTTGCTGATTGGTCTGGAACATTTCTGAGCTGGTTTCTAGTGAGTGAATGTTTATGTCTCGCTTCTGGCTTTGAGAGATTTACTTTTACCCTCCACCTATGTCTTGTCTCCTGCCTCAGCGATTCAAACTGAACACCTTTAGGTGACAATCCTGCTTTACTATCCTGTCGGCTACAAAGTTCAGTCTGGGTGGATTCCACTCTGCCATGCATTAGTGTTCACACTATGAGCTTCAGGTCTGACACATGACCTTTATCATTCCCACATTCACATGTCTCACTATGCACTAAATGACTTAGAGAGCTGGAATACTGTGCAAGTATCACTGAAAAGTATCTGATGTCAGAAAAACAGAGAGTGGCTTTCAGTATGTAGACCACTTAACATTCTATGCAACTGACAACAGAGCGCTAAGGTGTTGAGAGCCACAGATGCTATTTGTGCGAGTCCAATCCTGCGAGGTCCTGGGAAGAAAAATAAAAGCTAAGGAGAGCGGGTGAAGAGATTTGCTTTGAAAGCAATTAGAGTGAAGAGACGAGAAGAGGCAGCGAGGGTTAGTTAGGGTAAAGATGAAAGGGGGAAAGATGAGTTTTCAGCTCCTAAAGAAAGAAAACGAGGGGCTCTTCTGGTCTGAATGTGGAGCGAGGATCATCATTGTTCAGTCTGTGGGGTTGGGATGCGAACATTTAAAGGCAGGACAAGCAGATGCAATCGCCGAGGAGCGATATTAACGAGATTGAGGAGTTAAGCTGAAGTTGGTTTTCCGCCAGATGTTGCGCATCCTCTACTTCATTAACTCAAAATCCAAACTTTCTATGTAGTATATCCATAGACTGTGTATTAAGTGGATGGAGCTTTAGGTTCCGAAAAGTGAATCCAGAGGAGGAGTACCTTAAACGTGCATTCGTAGCCAGCAGGGGGCGACTGTACTGGCCGCAGAATTAGTCGGATTGTGTAAGATTATGAGACGATTACCCCACTTCTCACTTGATTTGTTACCTTATTACAGTTTCCTACCACATTTTTGGTTCATTCCATACTTTCAAGTCTTCTTTGACACAGCATGATGTTTGCTTTGTAAATTATGGTACCAGTCTGAGTAAAAGGTTAGATCAAGTTAGGCCGAGCAGTGTTTTTACGTAAGACATAAAAAGGCATTACTTTTTCAATTCTCGCCACCTGAAGCGAATCCACTTTTATTTATTTACTTTGTTAGCGGTTGCTTTGTGTTAACTCTGAACGCACCGAGCAAACAACCATGTTCTCCTTCCTCTTTCTGTTCATACCACCTCAGCTCTTTTTTCCCAGTTTTCCAGTCTCACCAGTTTTCTCCTCCTCTACTTCAGATCTCTCTGGATGCCCGAAGGATTCGCCTGATGCGGCTGCCGGAGGGGAAGGCCTCCACCAGCTCCTCATCCTCTGGGACCAGGCAGACTGTCTACGAGGTTTGCGTTTGCCCCAACGGGAGGCTTTTCCTGTCCCAGGCCGGCACCGGATCCACCTGCCAGATCAGCCAAAATATCTGCCTCTAGGACTGACACATACAAATATAAATAAATACACAGATACCCTGAACAAAAGACGGGCAAAAACAGACAGATGTACACATATCGCCTGCCTCTAGAACTGATTCACAGCAAACACTACACACAAAGACTGCCAGAGCTGACAGAAATCTAAACAATCATAGATACTGTACTTATACAGACACACCGATGTATACACTTTACAATCACACACACTCAGACTGACATGTAGGCTCAGACGATATGTTTTAACAGGCCAATACCCAAAATTTTGGATCAAAGCTGCTGACAGCTGATATTTTTGCCAGTATTTCAATGCTGAAGAAATATTTTCTCCCTTAATTTTCTATGTTTCAGAGCGTAAAAGCCTTTGAAAACAGCATCCAGAGCATCATGGGACACTAAAACTCTCCACGGTCATTCACATCTCTCTAAGCTCTTTATACTCAGTACAGCTGGAGTTATTAGGCTTTTAAACTAAATTACATGAATAAAGGAAAAAAGAAAAATGTGTTGCATTGCAGGTTTTAACAACTTTTTAATACAAACTGAGGTCAGTAAGGAACTTTCATCTCCATCATACTGGCACACCGACTGGCTGATATCCAATAACATTATTGGTAATATATCGGTCTGACCCTAACAGTCGTACATGCTATTCATTAATAGCATACACACACAGATGTACACACAAGCTTACAGACATGCATCCACACAGTATACATATTTGAACATGGTGTACACACACATACACACACACACACTCTGGTAGAAACTGAGAGGAAAATCTCCAGAGATTTACTAGAAGAGACACTGATCTGTTCCCTCTCCCCCTCAAGAGCATTTCAGTACCAGAATCACTAGGGTGATCACCCATTACAACCCCCCCCCCCCCCCCAACAATTCTTCTTCCCCTTTTTCCTCATCTTCTCTTTTTCCTTCTCTGATCGTTCCCACAGCTGAGATGATGAAGGGATTTCTACTTTTCCTCCTCGTTTTAAAGCCCCATAGGCATGCTATAAGCACTTAATCTCAGTTATTCCTAATCTGAGTTGTGTCAGGATATAAAACAGCTCCTGAACATCAGGACCCGGCATGGATGCATTAGAAGAACTGGATACCGGACTCCTAAATAGCACCCGCTCACCTGAATGAATGAAAACTGCTCGGTCGAGCCAAAAAATGCTTTCGAGCTTTCAGGTCTGCTCAGCTCATAGACTTCACTCCTGGACGATGTCACTCACATTTAAAATGTTTTTTAGCATTTGAAATTCACAACAGAAAGTGATAACCTGTTTGCAGTTTGTGGTGTTAAAAAGTTTCACACACCTGAAAATGCTGTTCTGGGCCTCTGGGGAGTTTTCAGTTGCAGTACCGCGAGTGGCCACTGGGACAAAGTGGCAGTTTGAATGAGTGTATCCAGCTCTCTTAATACGTCCATGGGACTTGGATGGTTTCTTATGCAGATATATTATAAACAGCCATTTTAGTCAAAACACAGAACAGATGTGTTTGTGTTGTATACAGTATGCTACAAGCATTAAGTGCTGTTAGCGTGCCTATGAGACAGAGCATCAACCACATTCTGGTTTTTGGAAGAATAAAAAAAACATTAAAAAAATCTTGACGTTTAAGAGCGGCAGTGGGAAATTTTCAACTCACCTTTTAAAAAATTGGGCCAAAGTTGATTTTCATTCAAAAGGCAGAAAGGTTTTTTTTTTTTCTTTTTTTTTGTTGAGGCCCTAAATCGACATTGCAGTGAAGTTATATATCAGTAAGTTACAAAATATTCAGCCCTTTCGATCTGTGCTACAGTCCAGAGTGTATCATGACGAACTATGATTCATGCCATGTTTCTGCGCTAACCTGGGAAAAATCATTTAAATTAGCTTTCCAGTGCTAGCAGCTAACTTTGACATTTGAACCCTCTTACACTTCCTGTGACATGATGTGAATGTGGCTGCAAAAGTGCTGCAACACAAACCTCAACCTCTCAACCACTGCTCTGTTCCATGGTTTTTCTTTCTTTAATGACATTGTTTTTAATGTAATCTTTAGATTTTTAACTGAATGGAAAGCTGTTTTTAATTTCATACATTGAGTGTTGTGTTCCCGTCCATGTCTCTCCCTGTAAAAACGACTCAGCGTGCTGTTATGACCCTCAACATAAATGTCCAGTTTAAGCTGCTCGAACCTCGGCGGTGGTCACCCTACTTGTTTCTTGCACTGGGACATTTCTAAAAAAAGGACATGAAAACAAACTAATGCGAGCCACTCTGTTGAAAGAGGGGAACTGTGCCTGTGCCTTATGTCGATGCACTTGTGGCAAGAAGAAGCACATCACACAGACTTTCTTTGGCATCAGCGAGTAACATGATCTCTGATTTCAGTTCAGTTTCATCCCATTTCTCTCTCTGTGTGAATGCAAAGACCTTCAGCCACATCTGACCGTAGCGCCCCCCCGCTGTCAACACCTGACTCTGCAAAAGGATGAGGCCCTTTCCTCTTGATCGCTTTAGCTTCCCCAGTGTGGGACGACGCTTTTGCTTCTTTGCTTTTAATGATCAAATATTCTGTGTGAAAATATGTACGTGTGTTTATGTTGATGTGATCCTGTGGAGTTTAACTGGCGGATGACGCCACTGATGGGTCTGATTTCCACTGCGTGTCGCAAACTGCTGAGCCAAAAGCATCTAGTTTCGACAACTTTGTACCACACAACGTCATTATGTCTCTACACACCTGTTTCTTTTGTCATCTGGATCAAATCTGGTGACTTAAGGTGTTAAAAGCATGTTGATTTGTAATGTGTGACCACTATTCAGCCTTATTATTATCATTAATATCAATATAACAATACTGTGGTTGCCATGTGCAGATATTCCAGGAAGCGACTACTTAACAAACACTGGAAGTAGACATAAAAAAAAGTGTTTTGCAGGATCATCTAATAGCAATATTCTTATCTGGCGATATGGTTGAATTTGCAGTGTTTTTAATAGACACACCTGCAAAGTTAATGTGTTAATACTGAACGAATCAGTGACAACATATTTCATTTGTTTTCCCTGCAATATCAGCTGGCTGCAACTCAAAATGATGCATTTTTAAGTTTTTTCTAGGCTGTGGTGCCGGTCAGTGACCTGAAAGTATCAGTCAGGATGGTGCAATTACAGAACATGACAGAATTCAACGTTTTTTTCATCTTAAAGCACCAGATTTTTACCTTTTAAGATGCCATAACATGCTGCGTGAAGATGTAAGACCTTGTCTGGTAGCATCGACAAGAAACTAGACGTTTTCACAGAGTGGCTTGTGATGGCTCCTGAACGTGCTCGTAGCAGCGTATTTATATCTTATGTTGTTGAAAGTGTCGCATCCTTTTCCAGAGTCAGGCGTGCCAAGCTTCTCGCTGTCTCTCAGCTTCTCTGTCTATATTAGAGGACTTTCAGAAATATTTCACAACAAAATGGAAACTATCTGATGTATTTGTTTTTTGAATACGTGTACACAAGAGAAATACAAATTTTTATACGGTTGTATATGTAAATAATGTATACATAACCGCGTCGGTGAGCATCAGACGATACACGTCGACGGAAGAGGAACACTGCTCTTTTGCAAAAAGGAAAACCTTTTTATAATGTACATCAGTATGTGTTTTTATACTAAAATGGCAAAAAAAAAAATAATGTTAAAGGATGTTCATTGAGTTAGCATGTACAGCGATGTATACAATGTTCGCCTGTGGAGAACAAGCAGGTTTTGTTTTTATGCCTTCTCCCTCCTGTACTCGTCTCCGCTGCTGAGCTCAGATGTTCCACTCAAACACAAACCTGCTTTCTTCTTGTTTTGCTGTTGTTGTTCTGTTGGGCCTGAGGTCTTTGCATTCTCTCCTAGTGTGCTGAGTGTAAATTTGTGCTACTGCGAGTGAGCTTTTGTTTCGTTCATCTGCTCCACAGAACGTGTTGAGTGATTCTCAGAGAAGCAAACACAGAAACCAAAAGTAAGAAGAAGGAAAAAAAAAAAAAAGGCAGAGAAGGAAACGATACACAGGGCGACACATGAGCTGCAGTGATACAGAGACACGCAACAAGAATCCACAAAGGATTAATCATCTGATCAATAATCAGATCGCAGGCACTATTATCAATCAGACTCAAAAGTAAACGGTCATTTTACATTGGAATAAAGAATAATTTCATTGATTTCACAGGTCTAAACAACATAACACTATAATTTCCTGAAGTGCATGATGCACGAATGTTGCTGATTGGTCGAAAACATCAACCGGATCACATTCTGTGATGCAGCTGCGTGTTCACGCTGAGCGCTCTGTACTTCCTGTTCTGACTGCACCCTGGGGTTAACATCCATCCTGAATATTTACATTTTCCTTCATTCTTCAGTCTGAAACTGCCGTTCATGGAGTAGTTTTCAAAGATGCCAAAATAAAAGGCGTTTGCTCAAATTCATTGCAGTAGTCATTGGATCCTCCCTGACCAGAAAACAATAGAAATTCTGCAGGATGAACTTTTTTACCGGAGACTTCTTCACGAGATCTGTTCTTTCTAAGGGTTGAGCTTCCTTCGACAGAGACGTGAAGTCCTGGCCTCTCTCCTGGCTAGCCGAGATTTCTGCTAAATCAAAATGAAATAAATTAAATAGGATCACTTTAAAGTGATCATTTTGTTCAAAACTGGTATCGTGGCAATTCGTAAAACAGTCACAAAATTGAATCTATAGATTCATGTACATGACGCTGATTTTCGTGACAGTTTGACTTGACAGCTCTGGATTCTGGTGTCACGTTCCTGCTCTTCCCATACGACTCCAGCGTCGTTCGGAAATGCAGATTTTCAGTCACTCAAAGAAACATGGCGCAGGCAGGAAATTCAAATACTTCAGTTTTAAAGTCATGAGTGTCACGAAAAAAATAGAAAATGTGTGTCCATCTACATGAATCAACAAAGTGTTTTCACAAACTACATTCAACTGCAACTTCTGTAAAGCAAATGTAGATGCAGATGTAATGCAAATTTTAACCAAATTTTCAGAATATCTGCATAAGAAAATACTAAATATATGTATTTTTCCATCTGCTTCTGTTTTGTGAATAATCAAAGTTGGCTCTGCTTTCAATGCACCAGCTTTTCCACCTTAGCCAAGTGGGAAAATTTCAGTTTTTCGGCTTTCAGATTTTCAGAAAAACTGATGAAAAAGTCCTAAAAGAAAAACACATCAAGCTCCAGAAACTGCTGGAACAGAGGCTGGCTCGGAGACCGGGTGCAGGCTTCAGCTCTCTCTAAACGTCAGGGCCATCTGGAAGAGTAACGATGTGTGGGACAAGCCGACGGTTCAACAGGATGGCGGTCATGTTTATTCCATTTCCCTTCTCTGGTGTCTGTTTTTACCTGTTGTGCTGCGATCTCAGATGCAAGCCTATCGCAAACAACACAATGTCATACAGCAGAGGAGTCAATAATCAGAAGAGGTTCAGAAGCTGGTTTCAGGCAATCTGAGAAAAATACGACTTTGATCTGAATTTGACAGCGTTGGGTTTTTTTATTTATTTATTTATTTTTTTACATTTCATCCCAAAAGAAACAGGAAGTCATCTTCTCCCTCAGGCCGAGCATCACTGGACTAAATTCCTTTTCATCTGCAGTACAAACATTTCTGCTACTTACAGCACACAGGGGTGAATGGAGGACGGGAGATTACGAGTTATGAAGGAAGTGATTTTCAACATAACAGTGTAGTTTGTGTAGTTTGTTTTACTTCTTGTCCGTACGACACAAGGCCGTAGCTCCAGTGCAGTGATGACGCTGAGGTCATGTCCTCAGGATGTGCAGGTTCAGGCATCATAAATCTACCACTTTCATAGGGCTGATTCCAGTATGTTTGAGGCTCTATGACTCAAAATTTTTAAGATAATTATATTCCTGACAATGTGGCTGTGAGATGCATCTGGATCTTCATGTTGGTAAATGCCTCTTCTATACATGTCTGATCGTATCACTGAGAAACTGGAACACTGAGTAGTCACACTGGATTTAATCTGCCCAAAATGTCAGAAGACAGCAGTCCACTGTGTTTTACCTCACGCTGCGTCCTGATTCACCACATTTCGCTGAGGTCCTCCTCATCATCATCATCGTGTTGCCAGTTCATCGTGCTGATGGCACATGAGTAATCATATGTGTGAAATTGGTTTCCAGAGAGTTTTGATGCCTTTCTTTGTCTCTGAGCATAAAAGCGGCCAATGAGCAAATTTAAAAAAAAAAAAAACACTGAAGGAAAAGAGACACAGCCTGGAGCTTTTTGTCAGGCGTTAATGAAGCTTTTTATTCTGGAAACAAGAGTCCAAACTGTCTGCGTGTCTTCTTTAAGAGTGAAAAATGCAGACAGCTATTTTGCATCAAGTCAAAGCCACTATCGTCACCAAGATGCCAAGAGCACAACAGCTGTTCCAGAAACCGTCCTGTTACTAAATGTCAAATATTGGAATCCTTAAAACAGACAAATGAGTCTGTTTATAGCTGCTGTAGAGCAGCGGTGGCCACATTCACTCAGCATAAACTTCAATTTCCCTCAGCACATTTTAATTTGATGGTTCACCCGACCCTCATGCTGAGCTCTGGCAGAGTTCAGCCCGGGTCACGCCTCCTCTCTTGTTTGCCGTGTTATCAGTCGAGTGAACCAGTGCCACCCCAGATTAAGCCGCGCTCCTCGCTTTCTTCAGCTTATGATGGCGAGGCCGGGCTGCAGAGAGAGAGTGTTTGATCTGTGTTTCTGAGCTGCTGGAGGCCTGGAAAATGGGCTTCGGTTGCTCTGCTCATTAGCCAATCTTCACTGAGCGTCAGCTCACCCCAAGCTACAGATACACTGCAAAAAAATATTCATATTAATGTGTCATTAAAGCTTTTGTCCTGTGTCAAACTTGCAGATCTTTTTGAACAGCTGATATTATCTGCATCAGCGGGAGCAACAATTCAGATATAATTCTCTTTGGAAAAACCCTTTGTCATCCCGCTAACACTGATCACTCAGGATGTTTCAAGGTCGAGTGTCTTTTTCTCAGAAAGGCAGAGCAAGATTTCATGCAACTTTGTGCCATCTCACTTGGCAGCAGGCCTTTTAAGAAAAGAGCTGTTTCTTCTTTTTCTTCATTCAAAGAGCCACTCTCTTATAGATGACTTTTCTCTTGGGTTATTGGAATGAGAAGCCCATACGACGAGTTATTGACTGGGCTTCCCTCAGTGCCATGCCTCAGTTGAGAGTAAGAAAAAGGTTTAATTTATTTTTTTTATTGTTTTAGAAAGAAAGAATGTTACCTAAAGGGCTGCATGGAGCGGAATGAAGACTGTGTAATGCAAACAGCTGTACTTGAACTATGAATGTGGGAGACGCTGGTTGAACACGTTTATAGAGAGGAGGCTCGTTGTTGGATCAGTGAGGTTTCTGCCTAGTTTGAGAAGTGCGATTTTACCTGAGATTAAAATGAGTGAATGAATATCACCTGTGTTTGAAGCTGGTTTAAATACTTCTCTCCTCTCTAACACGGCGATAAGTCAGCTGCTCTGCGGCGCGCTCTTCATGCAGAGCACGAACAAGCTTTTTTCAGTTTTCTGGTTTTTTCGTGCATACAAGCAGAGAAACGCAGGTCGGTTTTGAGTTCAGGTGTTACAGAACTTGTTATTTGCAGGAAAGCAGCTGCTGTCCTGGAGTCTACTCTAAAAGTCTGGTTTGATCGGTACAATGACACAAGCGACGTGAATTTCAGCTTGTCGCCTGGTGGATGGAAACATTGCTCTTCCCTGGTTGTCATCTGAGTTTTATTTACCGGCCTTCTTTGCTTTCACCTGTGCTGCTTGTGCTGTATCACAGGATGTTGATTGCCGTGTATTTGTACGATTTTTTTTTTTTTTCCTGTTTCATCTGCAGTGAGTGGAAAACCCTTAAAGACATATATTTTGTGTTTGAGCTGCAGCGTGTGTGCGTGTTTTTGCTCACTTTTGCCTACTGAGAGCTGGATTTATAGATACTTCTGAATGTGTTTTTACCTGTCAGGTGTACCAGGTGACCTGCTCTTTAATGTGCATGTAAAGCTGTAAAGGCGGCTAAAGCAAATTCTAACCAATACAGTGTATTTGCAGTGTTGTTTGATCCAGGTGTGGATTTTTTTTTCCTTTTGTTGGCTTCACAGAAACGTGTCATGTGACCTTTAGAAGATGAATGGTGCCATTTCAGTGGAGCACAAAAAGCAGGACTCTGAAACAGCTGTCACTTCTGATGTCATTCTGTCATATTTTTCACATGAGTGTAAATACCAGCGAGCTGTTTCAAAGCGGGAGACGTTTTTGTACTCTGTGGCTTAATAAACATAAAGGTACCAGTTGTGGATCCTTGACACCGTCACTGGTTACGCATTTTAAAAGTTTGGAAAAAACTTGCTTGAGAATTTGTGAGACTGAGAATTTTATTTGTCGGTCTTAAAGGATTTTATAGTTTTTTTTTTTTCTGTTTGTACCATGATGTACGTAAAGGGGATCCTCACACTTTCTATGCAAACAAATGGATATAGCTCGCATTGTGATAATGCAATGAATTATGTCAGTAAACTCTTAAATTTATTTTCCTTTCTGTATAACGTTTGTATTTATGAACTGAGTTGCAATCTAAACTGTATCAATAAACTTATTTTAAAACGATCACTTCCACCGCACACAGTGACAAAGTGTTTGCACGTCATAGTTCTTCCTGTCTTTCACTGAAAGCACACATACAGCAAATTTTAATTATCGTATTTTTACTGCACCAAGAGAGAAATGTATCTACACATATTCACAGCTGACAGCTTACAGGTGCAGTTTTTGACCCATTTCAGTGCTGGAAGCCACGAATTTCAGCGCACAGATAAACAATTACTGAGTGATTGGTGCTAATCTGCAGAGCCAGGTGTGATTTTGTCATTTCATCAGGAAAAAAACAAAAAAAACACCTATGGTGACGGTGCCTTCGTGGTCCTCAAATCAGTTTCTTCAAAGCACAAACCACAGACTTTTTATTCCACTTCTTTTGCATTTTCTAGTTTGAAACATGCATTTATTAAGAGCGCTGGACATGGTTCACAGAGTCAGCCTTTCTGCTAATTTGTTCCAGTCTGTGATACTGAAACAAGCCCTGCAGCCCAAAAAGCATTTTCCCCATAGACCCTCATACTATAAAAGACATGCCTGGAAAAACAGCTCCAAATGCAAACAAGGTAAATTATTACTCTTTGCATCTGAAGAATTCAAGAGATGTTGAATCAGTTCTGAAATTCAGAATGTGGCTCATTTCATTGTTCTCACATTGGCTCCAAACATCTGACCCTTACACCCATCAAACCCCACCCACTCAGTGCCACCAGCCATGACAGCACAAGTAAACAACCTTTTTATACTAAAATAATGAGTTGATGATCGCTGTGATAACTGCAATAATATTTTTCACACAACACAAACATGTAAATGAAGCAGGACTAAAAGTCTGGCGCCTCACCAGCGGCTCTTTGATCCCGTAACACTCGTTACGCAGCACACATCAAACCTGTGGGATGGATCTAACATGCAGAGAGAACTTTGCTGTTGTTAGAGCACATAAACATCAAACGTGGCGAGCTAGGCGGAGCTGCCAGCCTCCATTGATTTACTGTGGGATTCTGTGGCAGGGATGTGATGACCAGCGGCAAGAGACAGGCAGGTAGAGCAGGGGTTGAGGGTCAGATGAATAAACTGTGACCTGGAGGAGGAGGAGGAGGAGGAGGAGGAGGAGGAGGAGAAGTCTCCACACCTGAGATCTGTCATTTTGTAAATAGTTGCAATTTTTCCTCTACTGTCACTTTGTAATCTGTGCATTTGCTGGTCTCTAAGTACTCTAAGTAGCTGTGGTCCACACACCTGTTTGTGGATCATCACAGTAACTGGCTGCACCTGAGAGACGGGAGTGGCTGTGAGTATAAAAGCTTCTCTTACTGGCAGCTTTCACTTCTGTTATCTGTGAGTTCCACCTGCTTTTAGTTTTTGGGTCTTTGTTTTTAAAGTGTTACTCTCTCCTCCAGCAATAAAGCTATTTTTTGACGATGTACTGAATAAGTTTTGGTGGTGTCTAAGCACTGCACATACCGCCATTTGTTTTGGCGGACTAGCCCTCTGCTCGGGGTTGTGTGGGAGTATACAAACTGTCCTCCCTCACCTGTATCTCTGCTCTCTGTTTGTACTCTTTGGCCAGGTGAAATTCACTCACACGCGGTGTTGGAAAGTCAGTAAACATTTGGTTAGGACTGTAACGATGAACAGCAAGAGGTAGCAAGGTTAGCATGCTAAAATGGGCCCGCTAGCCATGCTAGTGATGCCAATGCCTCTGCAAAGCTTTTATTACCATCACCTTATCATTATCGCTGTTGCTCTCAGTGCAGCCAAACAGTGTTCCTCACCTCTGCTGCTGCTTTTATTTCACCGTGCACTTGCATAACCAAGGATGTAACTGATTAATACTGCACATCTCACTCTCCATCGCTGCTGAAACTAGCAGCAGTCCTCACAGAAGAGCCCAGCCAAGTTTTATTTTTTTGAACCATGGTGGTCAGTCATTTTAGTTTGTGCTGACGCTTTGCTTTGTCTGATGTTGGTAGATTTTCTTCCTCTACGGGCTCTGAGGTGCCAACACGTTCTTTCTTCTGCTTCAGGCTGTGTACTCGACGGCCCTGATCAAAAACTGTTTTGTTTTTTTTTTTCTTAATGCCGTGAATAACCTACAGTGGCCACACAGTAGCTGCATTCTCACAAAGGAACAACAGCCACATTCATGCATGACTAAATAACAACTAAACGGTGTGAAGAGGGCGAACGTCTATGAAAAAGGGCATTGTTGCAGCTAATGTTTCATTCACGGTCATTTTACGAACTGTAAAGGACATCTTTGTCCTGAATTTCTGATTATGGTGCTTGTATGCATACATTCTGTTAGAAAGGTCAAAGTCAACTGATCCTGGAGCATGTTGTTCTCGGGTACTTTGGTGAGGACGATCACAAAGTCTGAAGCAAAGTGGGACCAACTCTGCAGCTCTTCAGAGGATTTTGGCCTCTTTCAGCTTCTAGCTTTGGTTGTATTAAACATATGTCAGACTCTTGACACCTGTATGAAGTCAAATTTAATTTTGTTAACATTACACCTTTAAAGTTGGAGGCATTACCCGAGCGTGTTCTTGACTCTTTTCGCTTTGACATGATGAAGAGATTATAATGAAAAGAGGCTGTAAACAGCAGGAGGTGTGCAGTTCAAGCTGAGGACTAATGAGCTGTTCAGTGATTGAAAGCTGCTGTGCAGGAGTGAGTCTTCCTGTTGAAACGTACATCTCCTCTATTACAAGACAGAAAGCTGCCATATTGGAATTACACTGTAGTTGTTTGGCAACGAAATAATGGCTTCTGCTACACAAGCTGTTGAAACTATTTTAATGGGCATTTTATGCCATTGAAACAGTCGGACTGGTATTTTAAAGAGAAGATCAATAAGGCCATGCAGTGCTTATTAGCGATGTGCTTGGCTGTATAAACTTAAAGAAAGCTGAGGTTCACATGAGGATAAGAAGATAATGACAAAAATTTCTTTGTGATTGTTCTTGTTGATCATCACCAAACTGGATCCTAGAAATGGATTCACTAAAACCTGGGATATTTTTTTTAAATAGATGCAGTACAAAATGTCAAACATGTGACTGGATAATGGTGTTTTATACACTTCCAGTTTTGAAATGTAATGAAAAGAGCAAAACAAACTGTAGCCTTGTTTCCATGAACAGACTTTTCTGTCCATTTTGAAGTATCACATTAGAAAAGGGTGACTGAAACACCAAAATTCAAAGAACTTCTTCAGTTTCGTAGACGTTTTTACGTTCACTTGAGGTAGTTTTTGGCTTTTGCAAAAAAAAAGTTTCGATGTAGCGAATGTGACTGATCAGCTGTTTCTGCAGAAGAAGAAGAAGAAGGAGTAGAGGGATAGGACAATGGGGCTACGCACATACTCACATAACTACTATTTCTTTCTTGCTGCTGGTCTGTTCAGCTCAGACGCTCTGTGCATCAAACCTTGACCTGAGAACATGTTCACGCTCTCTGGCTGAGGTAACGTTGAGTGTGACTTCTCTGATTCAGTCACAAATTCCTCTTTTGGGTCTCCAGCTGAAAAAGTTTGGGAGCCCCTGGCATAAGAGACTTCTGACTGGAGAATTGGCGCCACCTACTGCTTATCGTGTGAACCACCTCCCGATAATCGCATAATTGTGGTGGCATAGTTTTGCCGATTTTCCATTTGGACAACAACGGAGCTCTTTGATATAGAGGAATGAGACAAATCTGGCTTTGATATGCGCATAATACTTCTTAAAAAAATATGGTTTGGGTCTTTTCAGATTTGTTGAAAACAAGTAAAAGATTTAGGATTGTCATTTTCCTTTAATACTCCTCAGATGAGACCAAGATATGAGATGTTCCGCTGTTTTTTGGTTTTGTTTTGTAGTTATCTTTGCATTGTGTTAAACCAAAGCAAACTGAAAGCTGAATGTAAAAGTCAACTTGGCTAAAGTGTTGGCTGAATCGCACCTCTTCCCCTTAAATGCAGCTACCTCTCTGCTTTCCCTTTTCTTTAAAAATAACTTTATTAATGATACTGAATATTGCAGGGCCCTTATACAATGACAAGTATGCAACCATTACATTTAATGCAACACAAAAAATTAAACGAGTAAATATTTATGTCACCATAAACCTAATTATCCTTTTGAAATGTATCCATGACCATTCTTCAGAAGGAAGTATCCAGACTGAATGAGGACTGTAAACTTTTTAATTATAGGCTGATATTCAGGACGCTTTGCTGCTCTGTTGGGCTGTAAAGAGAGGGAAAAAAAAAAAAACGACATAAAGCGAGAGAAAGGAGTGGGTGAGAGAGTGAGGGTGAGAATGTGAGACCGCCGGGAGCCATGAGACTGATGACATCCACCGAGGCTTCCTGCCTTGTTGGGGTGTAAACAGAGAGAGACAAAGGAGCCTTTTAATATCAGCTGACATTAACATGCATCTCATATCAACACTGTACAGATATGATTTAGAGGGCATGCATTATGTCTGCCATTAAAATATGTCTCTAGGAAATAAAATGAAATCAGATTTCTCATTCCCTCATAAATTGCGCATCTCTTTGCCTCGATCATAACACATTTATCCATGAAAAGTGACAGTAAATACATTGAAATTAGGCCTAATGGCCAAATATAATCATTCAGAATGCGTGCTTGCTGTATGGAAAACATTATTTAAGATAAAGAGTGGTTGTACAGTATGTGTTAGCTTTAAAGTTATTTTTTGTGAGTATGAAAAGAGGATTTCTAGTCAGGACTGCAGATGACTTTGTTTGCTGTGAGTGATTTGTTCGAGTAATTTGCTCGACACACCATGATATTGGTACATTTTTGTCAGCTTGATTGTTTGTCATGACTCACGTAGCTTCATAAGAAATCGCTGTGGTGTAGCTTACTAACCAGCAGCTCGCTAAATTATCTTTTGTTTAAGCTTTTTCTGGAGCTTGTTGCAACCAAAGCTGGCTGTGGGAGACCTCATTTCGTTCTGTTGTTCCCAGAATAAACGGCTGGTTGGGGCCAAACGTGACGATTTATGCCTCATTCGCCACACAACATAATAGAGAATGCACAACTGCTGCTTCGGCCTATTAAAAGCACTGTAAGAACGTCGTACTCCTCGCTGCCTCACTTTTTTTGGTACGGGAATAGAAATGGTCTCTGGTCAATGACACGCCAGGATGTTTCCGGCACCGGTGACGGACAAAGAGAAAGACAAAGTAAAGCTTTTAGATCATATTCATCACCAGCGTGCTCAAGCTTTGCCAGCACGAGCTGTATCAGCCCTGAGAGCTGTAGGAGGAACATTTGATGTGCATTTAAAAACCCTCATTCACTGTTCTATTAGACTGTCAGCCAATAAAGCATCAGGAAAGAGAAACATTCATCATCAGTTTTCCACAAGGTCGAAACAAAGCTGTCAAACTATGTGTGAACGCTCAGCTCTGCAGCGATATAAATGGATCACTTTTATTCACTCGATGCAGACTTCATTACGCTGCCAGCTCAGACTGAGGAGAGCATTCAGACAACAGCGTTTTCTGTCAAAATGTCTGCGCTTTAATGTTGTTTACTGGTGTGTGTATATATATATTGATATGTTGTTGTTGTCGTGCTAAGATGTCTTAAAAGCAAAAACACATAACTTTCTGAAAATGATTAATGAAGACAAACAGCTGCGCTCAAAATGTCCGTTTCTCTTTCAGTCACTGTGCACTGAGCGTGAATACCTCTGAGGTGGAATGTAAACCAGTGGAAAGTACATTTGCTCAAGTATTGTACTTAAGTACAAATTCAAGGTACTTGTACTTTATATTTTCATTTTTGTGGCATACCTAAATATTGTACTTTTACTCCACTACACTTGTCTCACAGCTTTAGTTACTTTAATTACTGATTTTAGTTGCTAACACAGCACAGAAACTCTGCCACTGGGGGTCAGAGAACAGGGGACATAAAGTCAGTCTAATGGAGGACTTTCTTTTTGTTAGGCGTCACTGATGAGAACTTTTTTCTCATCTGAATGGCAGTCATTTCTTCTGAGAGGAGCTGACAGAGCTTTCAACGTGACGTCTCCATTTTGGATTATAATGTTCCACTCCGTCAATATTCAGAGCAGAGGATCTTTGTAGACGTTTCTTCATGTTAAAGCTCATAACGTCTTGTCACACTGGAGAAGAAAAGGCATCTGATTCACTTTTATTTGTTCAACTGAGTCTGCTGTATGACGTTTACGTCAAAACACACTGACAAACTAAGTGTGTCATGCTCCACTAACAGGAATATGATGCTTGTCGGGTTTTTATGGCTTTTCAGCTGCATTTATTCAATGGCTTCGTCTTTACAGACTAAAGATAGTGTGCAGTTTACATTTCACTGCAAGACTCAAAGTGACAGACTATTTTACTGACTCCTTCGGGATGGTTCTGTCTCTGCTTGGCTACGTCACCAGCCGTCATCTGAAGGGAGGGAGTCAGTGTCACTTCAACGATGCCGACTGAGATTCTCCGTCAGTATTCGCTCCACCAACCTGCTGCCTTTTGCAAAGACAAGAGAAAACACGTCAGTACAAATGTTATTGCCCATATGAGCACTCATGATGTCTCCACCTGAGATTTTACATTACTGACACACAAACTGGTGTCATCACGCACAGAAAGATGTCCAATCAAGAAATGGTGTGTAGCTGATATCTCAGTTATCAGTGCCATATGCCTGTGAGACTGAATCTGTAACTGAGCTGCATGAGGACTTGGCACCGTGGCACCATGGTCTGTTCATCTGGAGGGTTTAGAATATTAAGTATAGTATAGCAGAGTATTAGTATATTACATAAAAACTGAAAGACAGCTCTGTTATGCCCCAGACTAGGGGAACCAGGACACAACACAAAAGGGCTCCCCTCTTCCTCCCAGCTCCCAAGGAAGGCTGTTCACAACTTCACTGCAGTCTAGCAAGGTTTTATTTATTTAACCAAGTAGCAATGGCGTCGGGGAGGGCATGGCCAGCAACAATAACAATTGATGATCACACACACAATCTCAGCCAATGACCTCAACGGCAGCAACCCCCTCTGACACAGCCCTCTGTTGGAAGCGGAAGGAGAAGCAGGAGAAGGAGATGGTCCACCACTGTCCCCCTTAAGTAGTAGCACTGGCCAATCACGCCTCCCGACCTACAACCTGTAACAAGGGCAGACAGAGCAGTGCACACACACACACACACCACCTTGTGCCCAGGATGACACACAGCATCCAGGATAACAAGTGCAACAAATCATAACAATCATAACAGCTCTCTGTTAGCTGTTTTACACCTGCTCACATTAGAGAAATTACATTTTTATCAGTAGCACATGGCGGCGGTGACCTCACATGACCTGAGGGTTGATCTATCTTCAACTTGAGCAGAGGTCTAATTAACCAGAACACCTGGTGGGTGTGAGGCCTTTAGTTGCGAGCATCATGAATCATTTGCTGCTTTTAGTTTCTATTTAAGTTGTACACGAATGGACTGATTTTGCTTTTCACACTTGGAGCCTTTGAGCCCGCTTTGTCCCTGACGCTGTGCGTGTATGTGTGAATTTATGAGCGAGCATTCATCTGCCTGCGTGTTTGTGTGTGTGAATGCCCGAGTGTGTTGTCAGCGCCTCAAACTGACAGCTGAACTATCCACCCAGCATTAATTGAGTTCACGCACACATTCGCTCGCTCTGGGGAGGCAACAAAAAACACAACGGAAAAAGAACGAAAACACCCTTCACACCATAATTTGTTTCCCCGTGTCGCCTCCTGACACCGCGAAGATTGAGGCGGAATATTAGCCAGAGATTATGTCGAATTTGGAAAAGTTGTTTTGCCAGCGCCGAGCGCTCGGACTGACAGACGAGGACGAGCTGTTTGAGTGTTTATCAGCTGCTGT
The DNA here is from genome assembly GCA_037975065.1 of Chaetodon trifasciatus. Taxonomy (NCBI): domain Eukaryota; kingdom Metazoa; phylum Chordata; class Actinopteri; order Chaetodontiformes; family Chaetodontidae; genus Chaetodon; species Chaetodon trifasciatus. Next base: position 2,841,827 of record JBBMOE010000031.1, on the reverse strand, counting down.
TCGCGAAGCTCCGGAGGGGCTCTGGCGCAGACGGCCATGTTTGTGTTGGAGGGAAGAATCTTCTGGAACACAGTGGACAGGGACTGAGGGGGGAGGGAAAGGGACAATCTGCTGATGAAATCACACATGGAGGATGGATGGATGGGTGAATAAATGAATAAATGAATGAGAGGAGCAGGGATGAGAATATGTGAGTGATACAGGTGCAGAGAGGAAGAAGGGAAGCGTTGAATGAGGGGCATGGGGTGATGGGGGAGGAGAGGGATGGCGTGTGTGTGTGAGTGAGGGGGGATTCGCATTTATAGTTTCATCGACTGAAGTGTCTGAGTTTGTTAAAAAAAAAAAAAAACTTAAATACCATTTTATTCCATCTCTCCAGGTGATCCCACTCCCAGCCTCCATAGACTTCACGTCTTCTCCTCTTACACCTTCCCTGCTGCTCACAATAATTACAAATGGACACATAACATCATTTTCTCCCAGCAGCCAATGCTCCTTACAGCAGCGGATTAAAGCAGGACACACGAGGGATTACGCTATTATTTTTTCTCATTTAACATTTGTATTTTCTTCTGGTCTTTGTCTGCGAAGAGAACATCTGCAGCAGCTTCCTTATCAGCTATAGCAACATCTTTCTGTATGATTGTACACCATGTGTTGTTGTTGTTGTTGTTGTTTCTCTCTGTTGATGTGGCATTTGAAATCCAGGGCTAGCAGGAAAGGCAATAACAAGCACCAGTTTACTGCGCACAGGCTTGAAAATGACAATCAATAAATCCGAATTAGTGTGAGTGATCCTGAACCAAATTTACAGCGGCACAAATAAAGCAATTATGTTTTTTTCTTTGAAATACACACACATACCTGTGGCTGTGCCTGGGCAGCTTAGAAACACAATAGAAGACTACACATCCTGGTCCAAATGTGGTGATGAAGGCACCAACATGGATCATATTGCTTTGTTTTGTTATTGTTTTTTCTTGGTTTTTATCCAGGAGGACATACAGAGAGTCCAAAAGGACACTCCTTAATAATAATAGAGGGCATCAGAGCTGAAATACACCATATATTCAGTAAGAATCAATAATGTCTGTGTGTAAAATGTGAGGCTTTACTCACTGCTTATGTCAAGGAACTGACTTAGTTCCCTTATATCAAATCTACTTTGTCGTACCCTGTTGGCTTCGTGATGTCATTGACCTGTCAGTCATCCTCACCAAAGCCAGCTGTGCACAGGAGGAGAATTTTGTTCACCTGTGTCGAGTTTTTGCTAACATTGAGGCTGATTGTTCCACATGTTTGTGGGACTAAAACCACGGGAGCGTTTTGTTGGAGTTCCATCGTTGGAGTTTATTGGTCTAAAGCAGTTCCACAGTATCTCTCCACAGATGAAGGAAAAGGTGACAAATTTCTGTGCTATTTTGAATGCACTCCTGCTATAAAAGTGGTGTCGCTGTTATATTCTAATCTTAAAATGGTTTACAGCAATCACACTGTGAGGCTTTGTACACTCAAGTAATGTACTGTTTGGTGGCTGAGGCTATATGGAGTGAGCATGTTCTACCAGGTAGTCCTGCAGAGCATCCTTAGAATTACAGCACGGTTTAGCAACCTAATAGTGCAACTGAAAAACAGGCTTGTTTTCCAGCATGCATAAAGCAGCTATGAAGGTAATAGGGAAGGAAAAATATGAGCCCTCACAGAGCCTGTACGAGCAGGCAGACATGAAATCATTGCAGACTCTCGACATCCCTTTGTCTCTAAATATGAACCTCTGCCACCAGGAAGAAAGCTGCGTGTGCCAAAGTGCAAATTAAACAGCTTGAAGCGTTCATTTGTTCCAGCCTCTATCAAGCTGCTGAAGTAGAACAATGTGTAATAAATAGACAAACACTTTAGACCTTTTTAGCACTTTAACTCTTTCTTAAAGCGGCCATGCTGTCGGTTTCAAATGTAGAGTCAAATGCGTTTTATGATTTAAGATGCTTTCACGTTGATTTCTTGGCAGACTGGAGCTGACACTGCCAAGATTTTCAAGTCACAAATAACATAGAGTTACCTGTCCTGACCTCATTGGTACAGCATCAGCATCACCTGAGCCTTTGGGGCGCATGCAGCGTGAGAGCCGCTGCAGCCGACAGCAGAGCTGCCCAGAGAGCAGTTAGAAATGTGTAATCAAGACAGAGTTTGGCTTAACAGCTCAATTAGCAGCCGTAATTAAAACACTCGCTCAAAGACAGATAGCATGGATCTCTGTCTTTCCCTCTCTCTCTCTCTCTCACACACACACACACACACAGTAAGAAAAATTAGAGCATAGCACACAGGGACTCGTACAGAACAGCAGATTTAATGTACAGACATTATTTCTCCACACACACTGAGAAAATGAAGCTGTTCCATGTACCAGTAATGACAGTAACCAGGGAAAAGCTACTCATGCATGTAATTATTAATCAGCACCACCAACAAACCTCACTGAGCTTATACTGCATACTGCTGCTGCTGCTGCTGCTGCTGCTGCTGCTGCTGCTGCGTGAGAGTATTTCCTGTCTTCAGCGGTGATGCTCAGAGACCTGAAACACATGTTTTAGAGCAGTGTGAAGGAGAGGGAGGGAGGGAGTTTGGTTCTCAGTCTGCTTGTTTAGCGAGCAGAGAGTAATGGTGAGTTTAACCACTGAGAGGTCATTAAAGAGGAATACTTTACCCCGAGCTCATTGTTGTGGTCGGAGCGGTGCATTCAAGTGCTAATGTGAAGCTCCCGAAACCGTGCTGGATAGAAACGATGCCATCTTCTTGGTAAAACTCTGACATTGCTCAGCCTGGAAAAGACTCCTGCTGTGCAGAGCCGTGAAGTTCCAGTGTTTTGTTAAGCCTCTCAATATATCAAACTGCAGTTTTTCAAGGTTTTGGAGTATTAGGCAGTGTGTATCTTTCAGGGTACAAGAGTACAGAGCTGATGAGTGGAAGTGTAGTAATTTATGCTTCATTATCCTTCCAAAATAGGAAGTTGTAGGCTGTATGAGGGTTCATTTGCAAAAGCAGACATGTCCATTTTACTTTATTTAATCGGGTTTTTATTCTGTGCACTCCAGAGAATAGCAGTCAAACTAGTGTTGATTTATTCATTTTAAAACTGCTGTTTGTATCATTAGTTTTCTTCCCGTAATGACTGTGTTGATTAAACAACAACATTATATTCACATAAAGAAAAATCTCCTCACTCACATGCATGTATCATGGCAGCAGCAGAAATAAGAAAGGAATGAATGAGTGTCATTGTGTCAGTTCTTTGCTGCTTTATTCATCTACAATATTTCATAGGCAGAACCTGTAACATGCCTTTAATGCCTTCGGTGCATTTGTCTTATAATTCACTCCAGTGGCCTAAAAAGAAGACCTGGCGAGGAGCACAGCAGAGTCTCTCCTCTCTGCCGCCTTCCAGCTCTTCTTCGCTGCACTGCAGCAGTTTGTGATGAAAGCTTTCTCACGTTCACCTTGGCAGCAGGTGTTTGGATGGAGGAACATCACGGGTTCAAGCTTCCTCTCGCAGGCTCCAAGCTGCTCTGCGGTTTGAAAACAGCAACGACCTCGGAGTCACCGGGCGGATCGCGCGACCTGCCGACTACCACTCGTCTCCTGACCTGCCTCCTACACAGAGGGCTGGGAGGAAAGGGATGCAGTGGATGTGAAGGTTCAGAGTGACTCGAAAAAAGTTTGCTCAGAGAGATTTTTACAGAGTTCATGAATATCTGCTCAGTTATTTATTGTGCATGCAAGTCAGCAATTATAAGCAGTGTATAAACGTTATAAAGATATAGTAAATGGATTATAACACCTTAATGTAGCTGTATGCAGATTTAAGTTCATTAATATATTGCTAACAACTATAACTCCTCCTGTGGGCACACATGAGGAGGCTGATGAACAACAGTATGGTAAAACACTCGTTACATGTCTTAAGGTTACAATGTCCTTATATCTGCTTACAGCTACATTATAATGTGTTATAAGCCTCAGTGGTGTTTTTAATGTTCTTTAGGCGCATCCTGTATTCCAGAGAGAAGATGAAATGGGCTTTGGTGGTTACTGTGTTCAAGGCCGTAGATTAAAAACCCCAGCAGCATATCTAAGTGTAATCACTCACCTGAAAGTGACCCTGCAGCCTTGTTGAGTGTGTGTGTGTGTGTGTGTGTGTGTGCATGTGTGTGATATTAAGATTAATGATATTATTTCAGCATATAAGCACCACAAAGGATCACACCTTACATTTTTCATTTTTAGGTTTTTGGCTGTGAGGTCAGAGATCTAGTTAAAGGCCAAACTGGTCGCTTTCACGTCAATTATGAGCAGCCAAGTCAGAAAAAAACGCTCATATCAGCGTCATAGTTGTAATTCCCAGTCGGGAATTTCCAGCAGTGACGACATCACACCTGCAGAAGTGTCAACAAACTACAGGCTGCAGAGCCACCGTCACTGACATTTACAAATTACATCAAGAACGGGTGGGAAAACCTGTGCCTGTCCTTTGACACAGTATATTCATCTTTTCATATTGATCCATTACAACATTATAATATCCACTGATTACTATCCTGGTCCACAGATGCATTGTCCCGCATGGTAGATGATGCTTTTGCAGCCTGAACCACCTTTCATACAGTCCAAAGATCACATCAGAAGGAGTTGCTCTCTTAGTTTCACCTGTGATATTGAAATAGCTTTCTCATCCAATTCTCGGTTTTATTAATTCCAGGCAGAACCGTAAGTAACAGAACATTTAGCAAATGTGTTTTTCCTCGGGCTCCTTTGATCCTCCGCAGTGATCCTCTGTGGTTTCCTGCAGTCAGAGGTGGGCGGATAAGTCACCAGAACCTGTGATGTGATTTCATTACAGCGTAATAATCCTTTACAGCTCGTCCCGTCCCACACCGCTGTCATCGGCTCCTAACGACAATAAATCTGATCAACAAGAGTGTTCAGCGCTGCGGGAAAAGCAGCACAAACAGCGAGTGAGAAAAACAGTTTTATTTCTTTTGTCACTTTTTACTGTATCTTCTTGTTGCTTTATGGTTTTTCCCATCATATTTATGTTCTATTGTCCAACTCAGTAGAGTTTTTATCATCCAGATTTGTTGTTGGGGCTGTTTTATTTCTTTCTTTAGTTTTTTCTTTCTATTTTCTCTCTTTTTTCTTGTAACATCCTGCTAAAGGATGCTGTGTTTTCCTTTGTTTTTGTCTCCATGCTGAAATTAATCATTAATAATAACGTCTTACTTCTTTGTCTTATCATCACTCTCATAAATATTTTAAGGCAATCAACTCAACAAAATGAAACTTTCTTCATCTCACTGAGTGCCAAGTATCACAAATGCAGTTATCAGTTATCAGGTTGGTCACTTGGAATTACCTTGGAAAGATCCTGTGATGATATATTCATAGTAGAAAGAGTAGAAACATGAGTAGAAGTATTTTTCAGAACAACATATTTCAAATATGGCACTGCAAAATGTCTATAAATAGTACTTTTTTCATCCATTTTCAAATCTGATTCTTACATTTCAAGTATTCAAATTAAACACCAATGAATTTCATTCTGAGAAACAAAAGCTAAAATAATGAGCTTTCAGTTTAAATGAGCTTGAGGGGCTGAACATCCCGAGCTGAGAGAGAGGAAGTGAAATCTCAGTGCTGCGTGTCACTAAAAAAGCGAAGCCATAAATCAAATGAGTGGAGGATATTGGAGAAGCTGACAGTCGCTCATGTAACGGAGAGGAAGTCAGTCCTGCAGGCAGCTCCACAGACGGGGGGAGCGGGGTGGAGGTGGTGGTGGAGCAATAACATGGTTCCCGCTAATTGGCAGCTCAAGACGTGTTCACAAATTACAGCGAGGCCTATCTCATTAACAATGTAGCAGTTAACAGTGTGGATAACAAAACTCAGTCAATCAGCATTATGAGCTCTGAGGAGGTATCAATACTCCGCTGGACCTGCAGTACTGCACGCCTGCCAGACTCTATTCAATTCATATGCATTTCACTAATGAAATCCTCTAAAAGCACAAGTGTCTGCGAGGGAGTCCTGCCGGAGTGTGCTTGAGTGAATTCATCCACTTGACTGCTGACCCCCCTGTAGAGGAAGGTTTTGTTATGCAAAGACTTTCTAAAGTCTAGATTCAGCCCCTCTGATCCATGTAAGGAGGTGATCAGCCTTAAGTTCTCATTAAAATGTCACGATTACATTGAATGGATCATCTACAGGAAGGTGATCACAGGCAGCCACAGTGTCCTTTTTTATATGGTGGCTCCACAACGCACAAGTCAAAAATTCAGTCGGTGTGACGTGGTATAAAGAGCAAGAAAGTCTGCATATGGAGGAGGTGGGATGGGGTTTCAGCCAGGAGGTGTTTCTGCCTGTGTCCTGTATGAAACCAAACATCATTGTTGACGTGACCCCTAACCCTAACCCCAACACAGACCATGACCTTTTCCTAAACCTAACCAAGGTGTTTTGGTGCCAAAACCTAAAGAAACTGCGACCATTTAACAACTTAAACCATGTGATGACGACGGGCACGGTCGCTGGTAGTTGTTTTGGGAATCACTGGCAACCAACCTAATGCACAGTTTTATATATCTAGTGCACACACACTTTAATAGTCCTTTAGCCGTGGCTTGATTACATCTACAGCATGAGACTGAAATTAACCAGCTAGCTGTGTATGCTAACGGCCAGTGCCAAAATATACCACGTAGAGACATTGTGCTTATATATTTAATATGATTGTTTCCTTCGTTGTCTGACTGCTTTTGACTCAGGAAATTGGACAGTGGGTAATTTATTAAAAAAAAAAACACTTCTGTCTAGTCATCTCACGCCTTGCAGACAGTTTTGGTTTTAATTAAAGATTGGAGAAATTAAAGCGGGAGGACAGAGCAGTGGACAGGATTAACAAACAAGAGAGTTGGAAAGATAAAGAGTAGAGCGACGGAGGCAACGGAGTAGAGGTGAAGAGAGGAGAGAGGTGGTGAAACGTGTCCTAATGAGCTGCTGCTGACTCACATCAGGCTGCTGGATTAATCATCAGCTCTGGATGGCCTAATTGAGAAATCTCATTGTCTTAAATAAGCGAGGAACAGCCAGCGGCCAAGGACACAAGAGGAAGAGCAATTTCCGATTTCCTGCCGCAGCGTTTTCATCTGTTGTTAAGCCGCATTGATCTTTTCCCTTCAGTGTACTGTATGAGAGTTTGGAACAAACAAATAAAGTGTGAGGAAGCAGCCGTTGAAAGGCCACAGCGGTGACTTTGCGAGGGAAAGGCTGTGTGCCTTCACACATCACTCATTCACTGCAGATGGTGTAACGTGATGTCCAGAAATGTTCAGCATTCACAGTTCAGCCTCAGAAGTGTTTCAGTGAACTAAAATATCAACAGTTTGATTTCAATGCCAAAAAAACCCAAAACTAGATCCTCTAGAGGCACCGTGCAACCATGTGTGATAACACGTCTGGGTGATGAAAAAACTGTGCAGCAGCATGTCTGAGTTAATTCATCCCTCACTTCTGATGATTGATTTCCAGTTCACCGTTAGAAGACCAGTGTGTTCACTGTTTATTTAATTCAGCCTGAGCCATTATGGAGAAGTTTACTTTGTGGGAGTTTTGCACAAACATACAGAGCACCAGGACACGTAAACAAAAGTTAATTCACAGGCAGTTTGTTTATTGGACTTTTAAGAATCCTGATCTTTAATGGCTTTGCGCCTGCAATCCAAGTGCTGGTGATCAGACGTAAACATCCACCTCCTTTCCGCCCATAAACTCTCGTGTGTTCTGTGTTCATTTCCCTGCTGTTAGTTGTCTTGTGAGAAACAGCTCTGCATTTCATTTGGAGGAGGACTGACACCCAAATCTTCAGAGCCTCCGTCATTTGGAGCCTGTTGAGCTGGAACAACATGGTGCCCACTTTCCACAACAGACTCAAGTAGTACACTGAACAGCTTGAATACGCTCCAGACACGTGAAGACTCCCTCAGCTAAACGCTCCCGGTCTGTGTAGGATGCCATGAGTCATTTGTTTGAAGAAAAAGTAGTTTTCTTTGTAAAATGAGTGTTGAGAAAGTTTTCTATTCTCTGCCAATGCCTCAACGAAAGAGGCCACCATGCCTGTCCTCTGAGACAAGCTTGTGTTTCACTGTTCATTTCCAGTGAGAAACCCACCTGTTTTCTGATCTGCTCCCGTTTGTTGTGGCTTGTTTGCTCTTCAGCTCGACTCTCTCCATCTATTTTACATTAAAATAGATTTTTATTGTGAAATATTTGCGGGAAGGTGTTGATTCCCTCTCAGCTGCTTAACATGAAGAAAGCGCAGCGATGGACTGACCCAGTCGGTATTGAGTTGGTGATTTGTGGGTCGAAAGATGTCTAGACAGCCACGTTATGTGCAAGGTTGTGCACTACCAGAGAAAAACACAGCCGCCTCATTCATTTCAACGAGACCAATTAGTCCGCTGTGTTGGCCCAGCAGAGATCTTGGTTCACATTGCAAACACAGGATCATCCAGCAAAAAACAAGTTTGACCTGGTTCAACTATTGTCCAAAACAAAAGTGGACACTGCAGGTACCGTAGAACAAATGGCTGTAAATAGGCAGCATTTGTGTAGTGCTTTCATACAATTTGCCTCTCATTTAACCACTGATGGTGCTGCTGATCAGGAGCAATTTGGGGTTCAGTGCCTTGCCCAAGGACACTTTGACAAGTGGACGGGAGCAGCTGGGGATCAAACCATCAACCCTGTTTATTTTATAGCTGTCGAGATGAAAGAATGTAGTGATGGCTGGATGGCTTAATAAAGTCACTGCTGTCACCTCCTGGTCCGTTTATGAGTGTGGAGTGAGCTCATTGCTGCCCCTTGTGGCTGATGTGGGTAAACACCCACTGCAGCTGTAGTTCTGACTGACTGCACTTGCACAAGTGTTTACTCCCCTCAGACAGTCATTCTTCTCATCTCCAGACAAGCATCACAAAGTTGAGCTTTTCCAGTGTTTTCTAACACCATGTTTCAGTTTAACTACAGATGAGGCTTCAAGTCTGAGGACAAACTGGTTGGCTGTCTCTGTTTCTATATCACATGCCGTTTTCTTTTTCCTCTGCTGCCTTTTGTTTGCATTGTTTAAAAGTGAAAACCTCCTTCCCACCTGTTTTACCTTCTAAGGTTTTTATTGGGGAACCTCCTCAGGGAGAACTCACCTCCGTCAACAGCAGAGGGCATGTAGATGAGGTTATGATACGGATTCATGTATCATTAGTGAAGATTAGTGAATTATAGAAGAACTAGCGATTCAAACGATGTGACTTTGTTGGAGCACTGATGGAACTAATGCTGTTTAACTGTGTTTTTTCCTTCCATTTTTTATTTGAATACCAGGTTTTATTTGCAACTTTATGATACTTCTGGGGACAGCGTATTCCTTGAGAGGTCTGGTTCTGGTTTTAAGGTGTCACTCTTAAATATGTGTTTCACACTAACCTTAAATGGTCTTACTGGAGGGAAATTAGGCCCGGCTGTGTACAGTTCAGTGTTTATGCACTGCACTTCTGGGTCTGATTCAACTAAAGGCTTTGGTTCAAATTCAGCAGCTATATTTATTCAACCTAATAATGTTTAAACTGCAGCCTTTAGGGCACACCGAGAACCACAGGGTCTAGCTTTAGTTATTATTCATTGATTCAGTTCTGTTGTGATGATGCGTGCGCTCCATCCATCACTGCTGTAAAAACACAACCTATCTGTTCAGGATGCTCCTTCCTCGACCACCCACCGTTTGTTACAGGCAGCTGATGAAATACGCGACTCTCCGCACACTGTTTGAACTTTTTGTGCATGTCTGTCTGTGGTTTGTTTTTGTATTTGCCAGGTTGCAATTAGCGTGTGCTGTTTGTCAAACAGGCAGCCATCAGCACAGCGGGTCTCCAAAGAGAATGCTAAACAAAGCGTGTCAGCCATAAAATGCCTCTGCTCATATTGCGTCCATATGCAAAGCCACAAAAACTTTACAAACAAGCCCTGTCATTAATGACTAACACTGTAGCATGCCAGTGCACATACACATGCATATAAACACATATACGGTACACTGAGCCATACGCAGCACGCACACATGCACACGCAACATCCAGCAAAGCTAAACTCTGTATGATACACAATAAAACTTAATAACTATATTCATACACGCTTTTCATGACAAGTTTATGAAGTTTAATGCACGGTGATTAAAGAAGTAATAAACAAGCAAGGCATACACAGCATACTGAGTTTATAATTGGCTGGTCTCGTGTTGAATGTGTGTTTAACTTGTAGCGGCCCTGTGTCATTTGCAAGTGCTGTAATCGAGGCAAATATGGCCGACCATGTGTAATGACGCTGTGCTCGCTTCTCGAATCAGAGGCTGCAGAGTTATCAACATACATCCTGCTGCTTTCTGATGGCTGCAGAGATTTAATGAACTGAAGTTTGATTTACACGCAGGATTTACCAAAAAAGCAATGCAGACGCTTACAAACGCAATCCCTCTCAATCATCATCATTATCAAACCTTACGACCCACTAAAAGTGTGTGGTGGTGTATTTATCTGCAGAGTTCCTCCCCTCTTCCTGTATTTTCTTGTTTTCTTTTTTTGCTGTGGGACTTTTTGGACTTTTCTGGGCTGCAACCTTCAGGGCCTGGGTGCAGCCCCAAGCCAATAAGAGGGCGCAGATGAGGTCCGGACTTTAGAAACAGGTAGCCACAGGTATCAGACTGTGAGCATCCAAGGGGAAGCTACAAAAATGGCTGACACAGCATTGAAAACTATTTGTTTCCAAGCCGTAACCAACAATTCCTGTGCAGCACACCTTTAAGAATCACTAAATTACATGTCGATAGAAATGATTCACAGCTCCTGCTATAATCGCATTAAAATAATTGCAATTCCGTTTATTTACATAGTTAAGCTTTACTCCATTTCAATCATTTAGTTTGCCGTTGTTGGTGAAATCACCAAATGAAGTCTGCAGAGCGACTTGTGCCAGAGACAGCTGTGGCTCAGAGACGTCTATTCTCAGCACACAATCTGACCCAGTTTCCACCACAATACATTCAGCTCGCTTTGCACCGCTTCATTCATATAAATGAGACTCCCACCTGTTTACACCTCACCTCCCTCCTCTGGGCCATGCATGCATTGCCAGGCACTCAATACCGAACTAATGTAGCGCTGTCACACAAATTGAGCCCTTAATGCCTTTTAAAAGTTCACAGAATGCCAGTGAGAGTAAACTGACGGGGAGAAAATGTCTTGTAGTCAGTTGTATTGGACCTCTGCGTGTGTTACCTTTATAATTTTCTTTGAGTTTAACTAATGTCCCACTTAGGCCAACATAGATATGAGGACCTCTTTGTGGGCAGCTACGGTGGAGAAGAAAACAACTCAATTACACAGCATAACAGACTGGAAAAGGATCTTTACACCATGACCGAAAGCAGTTTTATTTAAAAATGGATTTTGGTACAATATTCACTTTGTGCTCATGTGGATGCCAATAAAGATATCAATGAAACAGCTGATTAAAAATTTAAAAACTTAACAAATAACAATGTAGCATGACATATTTAGGACTTATTCCTTTGTTTTTCAGTGTGTCGGCTTTGTTTTCTTCAGCTTGTTTCCATTGTGTGTGCTCAGTTCAAAACAGCTTTTTTTATCCCTGTAAAGGAAATCGTTACATCCTAGAGCCGCTGCATAAATCACCGCCACACCCTAACTCCAATTTAGTCTGTTAAGCATACCTAAATTTGTCACAAGTGTGAACATACTACATAAACAAAACATGGTTAGAATTAGTACAGCAGAACACAACTGGGCCACAGCGCAGGCGTTTTCCCTCCGGATTCACACAAAATGAGCTCCACTGCTCCACTGCATCGTTCTGACATTTCCTCCTAAATTCCCTGGGGACAGTTTTCCTTTCACAGAGCCTCGAAGTCTTCTCGGTTTATGATAAACATGCAACGTACACCAATCCCAGCCTTCACCTCTCTGCCACCACCCCTGGTGAAACACTACAGAGATAAATGACGGAGAGAAAACCGCTGCCTTTTCATTCTCAATTCCCACTTCAGACTTTCACAGTTGTTGCATTGCAGCACTCACTCTCATTGGCCACGTTTGCATCTATTGTCAATCAAAATAAACTGGTTTGGAGTGTTCGTCAGAAGATGGCGGTGTCGTTTCACGTCAGCGAGTGTTGGCCACGTTTTCACGTACCTGTTGTCGGTACTAGCAGCCATGTTTTTACCTGTTATGGGAATATCCAGGGAAACAATGACAGTGTAAAGAGCTTCCTCTTCTTCTTCTGCTTCTTTGGGTTTTTTAGCAGAAACAGGTCATCAGTCATGTGAGTTATTCAGAAGTTATTCGGCAAACGTGTTTCCATCCTCCATTTAGCGCATAAACACTTCAAAAGAGGAATTTTGCCATTTCCATCAAGCTTTTCGAATGCAAAATATACATAAAAACACCTTGATGGAAACATAAGTACTGTGAGCAACAAGTTTGCTTCATTATCATAATATAAATTATTGATTAAAGTTCATTACTTTGATTTATTTCTTGTAGATTATGTAACTGGCTGCAGCCTCCTGCATGCTAGTGTCGCTGAAATGTGTCGTATGCAGTGAAACAATTGTTCTTTTATGGAAAGACATTTCTTTTTGCACTAAATCTGTTGAAATACTGTGTAAAGATATTCAGCACTTTAAATTTGACCACCTTAAAATATTCCTGAAATCTGAACGTACCCAAAACAATTTTTCAAATCAAAACAGTATTTGTGCGCTCCAGCAGGAAAGCCCAGACTGAAAGTGAGTGATTACAGGCATAATGTTGTTAAGTGGCCCCAAAATTGCATCTAACACCAGCAGGCTGCAAACTTTTTTGTGTTGTGGGTTGAAAATGGGAAAGGTCTCCCGGTTTGCTGCCACCTCTGAAAGTGAAAGCTCCAACAAAGTAGGCGTGACATTAAGTGATCTCTTACAGGGAGGTATAATACAATCAAAACACATCTTTTGGTGCTTGTTATGAAGCTCCGCCAGCGACTGTGCTTTTTGTCACATGGACTGGATTGCAAGTGATTTTCCTTTTAATCAGCTTGGTTCCCGTCCCACACAAGTTTTTTTTTTTTTTTTTTTTTCCGAGTGTCTTTCTTCAGTTTTACTGCTAAAAATAATTTGTGCAAATGATCAGATGTTAGTGTCCCGTTTCCTGTCCTGTTTGAGAGTCACTGGATGAATCTTAGATATCCTAAACAGCCACATAAAGCCAGGATGTACGACGACACACTCCACTATACCTGCTGACATGATGTAATCATCATCAATGGTAGGTTTAAATTAACAGTTTTTCATGAAGAGTGAGGCTGTTACATGATGTCTTATCTCATATCGCTGTGTTGGTGTTTTTCCTGCAAAACTATAATTAATGTTGCTTCAGAACCATCATCGCAATTGACCATAAAGGTGGATGAATGGCTCAAGTACAGGGCTTTCACATGGGAGTCCCACGTGGAGCTTGTTGCTTTTTTGTCAACTAATTATTTCAAGACTGTTCACTTACTATTTCCAGTTTCTTTTTGTTTAATTTTGAGGTTTCTGTCAAAGTTTGGTTTGGTTCAAGCGACAAAACTACTTTCTTTGCTTTTCAGATGCTGTGACACAAGAGTGCTAAATTGCTGAGCAAAGCCTCTTATATAATCCAAATTGAACAAGGGTGCAAACAGCGGCCACGCGTGCTATTTTCGTTGAATCTACATTCGGTATCTGAATAGCAGATGTATCCACACCTGCAGCCACTCAGCCACGAAGTTTGGACTGCATGTCAACATTTGCAAAAGACAAAATGTATGTCTCCCAGACATATTCGAGTTTTACCAACTTAAATGTCCATTAGGCCACGTTTGAGGAGGCGTCAGAGAGTTCATCTTAACTGAACTATCAAATCCAAGCAGACATACCAGCTTAGTTTGAATATGTGCATTGTTTTAACTGAAAGTTTCAGAGAGCAAAGACAAGAACACAGAGTCATCATGTACAAAATCTTCTCAAACCAAGTCGCCTAATATCCACAGTTCAGATGTGGTGGAAGCTCAAACAGAAACAAATTGATGCACAATTGCTATTACATTATCCCATTTGCTGCTACAAATTCCCCAGCTGTGGCATTAATAAAAGATTATTTCATCTTACAAAGGGCCACTTTTAGTTCCTGAGTTTGGTTCCTGATCCTCGTTGGTTGAGAGGGACCACGAGTGTCCTGCATAAACCAGGAGCTCCTTCTCCCAGTTTGATCGAAGGGTGTGGAGCTGTGTGGGCTGAGCATATGCTGTTAGAGGCGAGCATATGAATAGGGTCACATTGAGCGTTTGCTCAGAGTGTCTCTCTGTGTGTTCTCAGCAAATGGCACCTATCTCCTTAATGTATGTATAATGCATATCAGTCCCCGCAGCCATGTTGTAACGGGGGATGACGGGAGGCAGCGGTGGATGTCAAACACAGGAAGGCCTATTAAGCATGCATTAAAACTGCTGATGGCCTGTGTGTACCAATGCAATTCATTTCTGCTCGACGGAATAATATCTGTGCCAGGAGAGACTGAGAAGGTCATCAGCAAACAGAGCAACAACAACAATGCTCATTACTATTCATTGAAACTGGCATGTCAATAGAAAAAAAAGTGGTGTGTGTGAGGCTCGGGCTGCCTCAATGCTGCCAAGAGCTAATGAAGAACCTGAAAGTGGAGGTGCTGAGAAAACAGACAATGCTGGGATGATGTTTATTAGTTGCTGTGTTCCTACGGCGCTGCAGTGCTGACATTAACCTCTGGCATCAATTGTTTCCGTCAGATGTCCTGGAGACGTTGGTGTGTAGCATGAAGGGCAACAATTACACCTCCACGTTCTGCTGCCATGCTCAAATATACCGAGGAGTAGTTTCTGAGGACATTTTTCCTGCAGTGCTCTGTAGCTGTAACAGCCATGTGCACTGCCGGCGCTCAGTCGCATCAACATTTATGGCAGCATTCACTGGATTCAGTGCAATCAGAGAATTCCCTCAGAGAGGAAGAAAGTGCATTTTTGCTGCACCTGGTGAACGAATGTGCGCCATGGGCCATTTCCAAACTATCTTGACTGTGGAGACCTTCAAGAGGGCTAAAATAGAAGGTATCGTCATGGCTACTGTAACAGGTGTGCAACATCATTTCATTTTCTATGACCTAGCGTTCCCAAATAAGACAAAACACCAACAGAGCTTTTCTCTTCACTCTCTTTCTTCTTCCATTTTGTCACAAATTAAACTTGTAAGAATCTGTAGCTGTAGACACTTCACCTCCAGCAACTAGTCCATACATCACAGAGCCTCCAGCACCATGCGCTTGGCGAGGACGTGCATAAAAATGGGCTGTAAATGCTGCGAGCCAACCTCAGATGCTGCTCTCCTGAAAGAGTCAACTAAGTTTGTAAGTGCAGTGTTCAGATCTACAGCATTCACCTCATGTTTACCCTCAGTTTGGGAGCGGTATAAGTAACGATTTATGATCACAAAAACTTTTACCATAACCACAGAAGGATTCATGTTCAGGCCTGCTATTCCAACTATGCAATATGCAAAATCTTCTCTATCTCTGTTCTACTTATTGCTCTCTAACTACAGATGACAAAACCACAGGTGAGGAAATCATTGGCCAGAATGGAAGTAGATGACACAGTAGTGGCAAAAAGATTCAGCACCTTATTCAGAGAAGTACTGTTTAAGTGGACATCAAGTTCAGAGTATTTAAAGCTGGATTACATAAATACATTTACCAGCTGTACTCAGCTCCAAAATGCCACATTTAGAACCTCCACTTCTCTTCGCTTCAGGGCAGCGAAGCTCCAAAAAGCAAATCTTTCCTGACGAGCAGCACTGAACTTACTGTTAAACATTTGTAAAGTGTGCCATAGTTTTAATTTGAGGAGACAACCTGCGCCGCATCAGCGTTGTAATGCACATACCCAAGTACACCGGAGTACTTGACTGAAATCGAGGCTCAGTGAACTGCTGGTAATGATGAATGTTTGTACGCATAGCAGTGTGCTCTGCCAAGAACTAGTTCATAATTCAGAGTCTGACCCAGAATTTTATTCTTTATTCTCGAAAAACTCTGAAGCAGCATTTGTAGCATCAAGGGACACCATCGAGGCCCAAAGTGACCTGCTCCTCAGCAGTGGAGGAGAGCCAAGATTCTGGATTTCAGACCTCTAAATGAAGAAATATATTTACTAAAACAGCTCATATGCATGCATGTTGAATATATAAAGAACATTTTGTTTTCTCCTGCATACAGCCGCATTTTTTTTGTGATATTTTAGATTCAGTCTGAATTTTAACTGTAGATCTTTTTGCTAATGATGCTAAACTCAGTCAGATCCGGCAGGCTGGCTTCTATCATGCACCTGCTGTAATAAAACACCTGTCAGAGGTGTTTTCGTGTCGTGTGTCTTCTCACACAGAGCCAGTGTTGTTCTCTCCAACAGGAAACCCAGCCTGACTGGTCAGAATGCGAAGAGGCTGGCGTCAGTGGACCCAAGAGAGTCCACTGACAGAGAAGCCTTCTCCTTTACACTTTGAAAAGTTACCAGGTGTGGGTTTTGTCTGCTCTTGAATAATTTAAGTCTCTCTCATCCCTGTTGTGGTGTGTGTGAGTTGTCTTAACGCTGCCACTGTCTGTCTGACCTTGTGGCTCAGAAAACATTCAGATACTCAGCATGCCTTAAGGCAATGGGAGCACAAGTGCACACGGCAATGACGAGCGCACTGAAAATAGCACTGTGGACTGTGAGCCAATGAAACATCCTCTTTTTGTTTTCTTTCTTTGTATTCCCATTACAAGACATCCCATATTCAGAAGCAGCGATCAAGGACATCTCGTTAGCAGTCACTTCTCACCTTGATTTGAAGGGTTTTGTGCGACGTTTTTGCACGTCTGGGTTTAAAAGTATTGAACGTTGGCACAAAAATAATGGTAGTAAAGAGTCTTTATCTGCTTAGACTTCTTTGATTTGGCCAATCTTAGTTTTGTTCTTAAAGTTTAAGATTCACATGTGTATTTCATAGCCCAGACCTGTTGTTTCTCGTTATCACGTGTAAAACATACAACGCATTGTCACCACCTGCTGTCAATCAGTGCAATAGCATTGCGCTTGTAGCAAGAATGTGGATCACGTTGCCCCCGTGCAGATATGACTCAAGACAACAGAGGACCCGAGGCAAGGCTTTCTTCGGGGCCCTCCTTACTTTGCCTTGGCCTGAGGAATATGAAATAGAACTGTAAGCTTTGAATATATAGTTTAACTTAATATAGAACTATATAAAACTATAATTTGTATTTAGGGCAGGCTATGACACCAAGGGTAGGCCAAGGCAAACTTGACACACAGAACACCCCAAAAAAAAAAAAAAAAAAACGCTGCACATTTTCCTGGATTGTTCTGAAACAGCATGTTAGTCACCAAACCACAACAGCTCGAGAGTCAAAACACATCAGCAGCAGATCAAATATGCTACTCAGGCTACCAAGACCACAGCAAGCAAGAGCATAAAACAGCGGCCGAGGCCAAAATGCAACAAAGTCGGTACAAATCCAGCCCAACCCTGTTCTTAGAAATGAATTCAAACTCACTGCTGATGTTTTCAAAAGTTGTTATACAGCACGTCCGGCACCACACAACTTCCCAACTTACTTAACTAACTACAAATTTGGGTTACTAATTTTAGACTGCAAAAAATAACAGCATCAGCTAGCTGCTAGCATTCTCGTGTGAGTGACATAGTGATGTGACAGAGTAAGCCAACAACAGGATTTACAGGGCCCCATGCAATCCGTACAGGGTGGGCTGATGCCGCTAACGCACACAAGGATGCACATGCCCAGTCTTTAAATCTTTGCTCCATACAGCTTCCAGTGGTCAGAAACTCCACATGACACCTGTATTTAGTGTGAAATTTAAAACTCTATGTTATAATGCAGTTTTCCAGAGTAATTTAACCACTTCATCTGGTCAGCCAAGGTCATTTTCAGTCACCCTGTTAGCCCTTGACACACAGCTATATGAGATGTTGTTGTTGTGCTAGCACAGGTGCTCTGCCATCTTTGTTGTAGCTTGAACACCATTTCAAATCTCTCTCCCACAACCAGGCTAAGGTTATATAATACATCTTTAGATGCTGGCTTTGTTCCACTGTGTTTGAAACACATCAACAAACCACAGTTGCCATTTTCCACAACTACAGACCTTTCAAAAAAGTCTTCATAGGGTAACTTTCTGATACTCGAAAGAGAGATTTTTGGTGGAGTATCACCTTCAGTCTCTTATTTTCCATCTGCCCTGGTCTCCTCTCATTGTTTTTCACTCTTTCTCCCCTCCTGACTCATTCTCTCTTCCAGGCCCCTCTATGTGTAATGGCTTCCATACCGAGGAGCTATTTTTTTTACGACCAGAGTGTGGGATTAATGTTTGCCAGTGGAGGCAAATGGCCGTCCGGGGAGTTACCTGTCAGGACCCTGCAGTGAGCTGGCCTCTCCACAGGACGATGGATGTTACAC